>CAUYLG010069370.1:0-138016 GCA_963573385.1 Cacajao melanocephalus | reverse complement strand
CACCCAATGATGAAGTTTTTTTTGTTTCTTAGTTTTCCTTTGGCGGATGCCCCTTCCCCACAGAGCTGGACCTTCCCGGTTCGGCTGTGCTTGCTGTGAAACTCTCAGTCCTCAGCGTTTCCAATTGCTGTTCTCCTTGTGGGGATTGGACCAGCCGAGCCCGACTCAAAGGGCACCCAGTCCCGTATACTCCGCACCAAGAAGCGCCGTGCCTGGGCGCCAGCAAAACAGCCGCGCCGGCCAAAAGAGTCACGCTGGTGACCCGTGTGGCTCCTCCGCTGGGAATCTCCCGGTCTGTGAGCAACAAAAATTCATCTGAAAGTGTGGCATCCACTTGCTCTCTGTGTTTTTACTGGGAGCTACAATCCTGAGCTGCTGCTAATCAGCCATCTTGGATCTCTCTCCATTTCTTTCTGTTTTTTAGTTTTCCTTCTATCAGTCAGGTCCTTCTGCTGCAGGACTTCTGGATGTCCACTCCAGACCCAGACCCTGCTTGCCTGGGAATCACCCACAGGGGCTGCAGAACAGTAAGGATTGCTGCCTGTTCCTTCCTCTGGTAGCTTCATCCCAGAAGGATACCTGCCAGATGTCAGCCAGAGCTCTCCTTTATGAGGTGTCTCTTTGGATATACAGGGGTCAGGGAGCCTCTTGAAGAGACAGTCTGTCCCATTATCAGAGCTCAAGTGCTGTGCTGGGAGCTCCATTTCTCCCTTCAGAGCTGCTAGGCAGGGATGTATATATAAGTCTGCTGAAGTGGAACTCACAACTGCCCTTTTTCTTAGGTGCTCTGTCCTGGGAAGGTGGGGCTTTATTTATAAGTCCCTCCTGGCCTGCTCCCTTTTTTCAGAGATGTCCTGCCCAACAAGGAGGGAGTCTAGTCACAGTCTGCCTGCAGAGGCCTTGCTAAGCTGCCACGGGCTCCACCCAGCTGTGGTATAAACTTCCTTGTGATTTTGTTTACACAGGCAAGGTTAGAACTGCCTTGGTAATGGCAGACTGCCTTGGTAATGGTGGATGCCCCTCACCCCACCAAGCTCAACAGTCCCAGGTCGAACTCAAACTACTGTGCTGACTGCAAAAATCTCAAGCCAGTGGGTTTCAGTTTGTTGGTCTTTTTGAGAGTGGGACCTGCGAAGCCAGATCACTTGGCTCCCTGTCTTCTGCTCCCTTTTTTTCAGGGAAATGGGCAGTTCTGTCTCACAGGCCTTCCAGGTGCCAGCTAAAACGACCACCCAGTTTTGTGCTGGAAACCCATGGCACCAGCTAAAACAGCTGCCCAGTTTTGTGCTGGATACCATGCAGGAATCTCTTGGTTTGTGGGCTGTAAAGAATGTGGAAAAAGCACAGTATCTGCGCTGGAGTGCTGGAGTGTCTGGAGAAGTCCCTGATGGCCTCCCTTGGGTAGGAGGGGGTGTCCTCAAGTCTTTTGCACTTCCCAGGTGAGGCAACACCCCACCCTGACTCAGTTTGTCTTCCTTGGGCTACACCCACTGTCCAACCAGTCCCCTTGAGATGAACCTAGTACCTTGGTTGGAAATGCAGAGATCATTTGCCTTGTGCAATGCTCTTGCTGGGAACTGCACTCCAGAGCAGTTCCTATTTGGCCATCTTGGTGGAAGCCCAAGACTTTATTTTTAAGGCTTAAGCCCAGCCACAGGTTTGTACCATCAAATATCTGTATGAGTTGGGTAAACTCCTCTCCTCTTGAGGTCCCACAATAACCTGGGGCTTCTGGACCTGTTAGAAAGTGACCTTCTTTACAGACCACAGGTTGGGAACCCTGTACAGGGACTGTGTAGACAAGGTATGAAGCCAGTTTTCCCAAGGTGCTTTTATTGGCTGTATAAATCAAATTTGATTCCTTAAATGAATGTATATAATTCCAGTGAATGCCTTAGTAAAATAACCAGCTTCACAGTTGTGTTCTGTTGCAAAAAAAAAAAAAACAGATTATTATTGTATTTATGCAAATAACTGTGCTGTCATAAGTTAAGAATACTCATGAGTAGTTTCCAAATTTTGAAGAAAGCAGGTAGAGAGAAATAAATACACTTCAGTTTGTTTATAGGAGTACTCAATTGTTAAAGCTATAAACAGCTCAAAAGAAAAGTTTTATTGATTTTGAAAAACAAAGGATTAGCAACATTTTGAGCAAAAAAACCATAAAAGGACTATTTCAATCTTCTATTAGTTTAGTCCACACAGTTAACTTTTGTTCTGCTTGATATTATTCATGAACATTTTAGCTCTCCGATGAGAGTCCTGAAAGTTTTTTCTTTATTCTAATGTCACAATCTCCAAAGTTATCAGAAGCCTGCATTGAGGAGCACCTGTAAGAGTTCTATAGCTGATTATAAAACCACCTTTTAAAGAGTGCTAAAACAAGATAACAATTGTCTGTAAATGAAAAAAAAAAAAAAGCTTAAGGTGGCCACAAAGACACAATTGACAAAGAAATTTGTTACCCCTGTGGCACACAACAATTTAACATAACAATTATAATTATTACTAATAATTTATACTCTGTTGCATTAAAATTATAGGAGTTTCACATAATTTCAGAACATGTACCAATAACATTTTAATAAAAAGTAGATTAATGCTTTAATCACACTCTGTTGTGCTTTAATTTATGAATAAACTGAATAGTCCTTTAATTTTAGCTAATGTTCACATACAGAATTTCTTTTATAGGATTAATTTTTCACAAACCTTTCACAACTTGGTGAAACTTTCAGCTTTATCCTATCTAACATAAAACAATTCTTTAACCCTCCAAACTAGACAAAATTTACATTTCCATGCCTTCTTATAATTTTTTAACAAAAGCAAATTCTACTTTCCTTGCATAGCTTACATGTAAGACTGCTTTTTCAGTAGTCTCAAGAACATGTTATGATACTAACTCTTCACAACTTTTACTTTTGGTGAAAAATCTAGTAAGGAAGCAATTCACTGACACAGTGCAGATAAGGTCTGACTCTTTCCAGCATAGCTGGAGGAATGGCTAACTCTGTAAGTTTCCAGGCCATACGTAGTTTTAAAATGGACAAGTTGCACAGTTAAGAGTCATAGCAGCAGTTTATGAAGCATTTATTTAGTAAGTCTAATAACCTTTAAAATTGTAGAACATTTCTTTTATAAAATCCCTTTCACAAATCTTTTCACAGTGTACACAGACCATCTATGACATACTTGGACTGACTTGTCCTAAACATCCCTCTTTTTAAACAACCAGTCATTTTACTTTAGGACAATAATTTACCATACAAGATCCTTTCTCATATAAAATCTATTTTCTTTATCATCTTCCTTACCAAAAATACCTCTTTGCCTTTATAACCTTTGAATTAGACAGAAGTTATTTTCCTTCTGTTAGAAAGTTAAGATTTGTTCTGAATGTTGCGGTGCAAATTTTGTGAAGGGGAAGCAAACGAGGTTATTTACATACTGTAGAAGTTATCTCCCCATCAAGAAATTGCTCAGTTATGTTTTTGCTAGGGCTTGCGCAAATAATGGTGGGCTATTTCTGAGGTAAGACCATCCAGGTTGAAGGTGCTGGTTAAAGATTTAGGTAGCTTTCCCAGAAGAAATACAGCTATTAGAGAGAAAGATGAATTTAGAGGTCGGGTAAATATTATGCAGGCACTCATTTGGAAAGTATATTTTTGCTTAAAGTAGTGTGAATCTCTTCTTTTAGAGGGAGGGGTTGCCATTGGCCCCATTACCCAATAGGATTTGGAAGGGAGTTCCTTAGAGGAGATTAGCACAGAGTAGGCAGCCCTGGAAAGCAAAAGGGAAATTCATAGTTTCACTTGCTGCCTCCAGAGTTGCCCTTGGCTTTGTCCTGTATGAGTGTCCTTAGGGCAACCCAGAGTAGGTTGGAGAACTTGTAAAGCAGCCAACAGTTGAGACTGCCTCTTGTCCCTACATTTCTCCTTTTTCTTAGCCCTGTCATTCTTATTCTACTCTCAGTTATAAAAGACTGAGAAGGCTAATCTGAGGCCCTCCTTCACAGGGGCACCAGGTTCCAAAGCTGACTTTTGTAATTTCCTCCCAGTTTATTTTTAAGCCAAACAGTATTACAAAAGAAAACTAGTTTTTTGTCTTAACATTTGGGACAACCAAACTTTTTCTAGATTTGTGGGATGCATCAAGGGGCATGTTCTGTGATATGGGATGTGATTACCCCCATCTGCAAAAAGAGAATGGAGGAGAAAAAAAGGAAAAAGAAAAAAGAAGGCATTCCTTCTGCATTCCTATTATCCTGAATGGGGCATCCCCCATCATCCTTTGGGTTCTGAAATGAACTGGTCTTCCTGTGTACTCTTGGTCCCATCTCATCACAATTACCCACCTGAGAACAAATGAGATATTGGAGTGAACAGTGGGCTGCCTGTTCATCCTTAAAGTTCCATAATGACCAGTCTTACTGCTTACCCCTAACCTTTCATCTGTGTTTAATGATAACCTGTTAGCCTGGGAGCACCCTTCATCTCTGTCCTATGGGTACTTTTATCTTTTGCACCTGCAGCCTGGGGCCAGCCTATACCCTTGTCTCCATGAGTTTATAGTGACTCTTGCTAGGAGCATTCTAGCAATAAAAAATGATGACCTCTTTTCTCAGATTCCCATTTCCCGTATTAAGTAGACAAGAAGGCTGTTTTTTAGCTAACTGCCGCAAGGGGGCTAGACTTTCCTCTGCACTCCTTTTGAATTTGACCCTCAGTGTCCTAATTCATGTTGAGAAGGATGTGGAAGTAATTAGAGAAATGAAGACTATAGGAAGAAGTGGGAGGAAGCAAGAGGAATACTCACGGAAAGCCTTCATCTGCTTGCAAAAATAGCAGCCCTTGGATTCAAGAGGGCAACATTTATTTGCCCTCTTGATATAAAGTAGTAACCTTCAGAGGACTTGGGCTAACAACTGGCAAAGGAGGGGAAATTCTTCCTTTGCCACAAATGTCAAAGAAAGAATTTTCCTCCTCCCAAAGGGATGCTAACTCAAAAAAAGCAAATAGGTGATATCCTTAAAGGGCCAGGGTAAGACCCCATGCAGACAGACAAACTGCTTCAAAAGTCACCAGGAAACCCGGCCCTGGGGTGTAACAGGAAGGAAAAGCATATAGTACGTCATAAGGAGCTGGCAGAGCCAGAGTTCCAATTAGTGTCTGTCCCGACAGTGTGCCAGCAGACAGGGGAAGAGTTGAAGGTCATCCAAGCTGGTAGGGTAAAAACAAGAACAAGTATAAATCTCAGGAGATATCCACAAGGTAACCCATGTCTTTGCTGCCTCTCAAATGCAGTAAGAGATGCGGGAATATGTGTTTAAGAAGTTACGTGACATGCGAAGTAAGGGCAGAGACAGACTTGCCCCGAGGCAGAGGGTCCAGAGGGTGCACAAGTCCTTCTCAGAACACACATAGGGAAAACAGGAGAATAGGCAGTGCAGGTTCTTGGGGAACAGCCCATTTTAGTTCAAAAAGCAGAAGAAACCCCAGACATTGCATAGTTTTAGGCTTCAGCCCTACCATTCTCACAAACTTCCTGTCCAGGAGGGCCATTCGTGCCTCAGATCTACTCAGTGTAGATGCCAAGAACCTTCCCACCCCTGAGAGCCACCCATCAGAGTGAACTGAGAAATCAGCCGGGAGAAGCAGAGTCACTTATGGCTGAAGGACTTGTTCTGGGGTTTAGTAAGCAGGAGAGAGAAAAGGAGAAGACCATGTACAGGGATTGAATGCCTCCAGCTGAAGAAGGAGTGGCCAAGAGGTGTCTTACCCCTAGGGAACATAACTGAGTCATGCAGCATCAAAGTATGTTAGCAGTGGAAGTTATCCGAGGAGTCCCACAGCACGAAAATATGTCACTGGTGGTGGGTATCCAAGTTATCAGGGTAAATCTATAGAGTCTGCAACAACCTCAGTTCTTGCCTCCTCAGAAGAAAGAATTCAACTGAGGGACCAAAGGCAGGAGAGAACAAGGGAAGTTTTACTGCAGGAGTAAAAGTTTATTAAAAGCTTTAGAGCAGAAACGAAAGGAAGTATACTTGAAGAGGGCCAGGCGGGTGACTTGCAAGACAAGTGCGTGGTTTGACTTTTGACTGGGGTTTTATAAGTCGGCATACTTCCGGGGTCTTTCATCCCTTTTCCCCTGATTCTTCCCTTAGGATGGGCTGTCCACATGCACAGTGGCCTGCTAGCACCTGGGAGGGGAACAGGCGCAATGTGTTTGTTTACTGGCGTTGTAAGCACGCTCACTTGGGACATTCTTTCCTTACCAATCTTGCATTTCTGGAGAAAGGTCATATACCAGTTAAACTCCACCATTTTGCTTCTTAACGCTCATGCTTGAGCTCATTCACCCAACTCCTGAGATCTTATTGGAAAGCTACTGATCAACAGTTTCAGGTTTTTTCTATCTATAGGGGGCTGCCTTTCCCTGGCACTGGCTGTGACCAATTATTATTTTAGAGAGAGAGTTAACAACTGCCTGGCCTTCACCTGTTGCCTGACATTCTTGGTGTGCGTGTGTGGAGGAAGTGGGGCATAGTGGGGGTGGGGAACCAGGGGGAACCCTCTCCTTCTCTGCTCATGTCTGACTGGCTACCAACTGTAACACTTTTTCCTTACCATCTATCTGTGGTTTGCTTCAGAACTAGCAGGAGCACTTTATTATTATTTTTTTAAGATATTTTGGGCTGGGCACAGTGGCTCACACCTGCAATCCCAGCACTTTGGGAGGCCAAAGCAGGTGGATCACTTGAGGCCAGGAGTTCGAGACCAGCCTGGCCAATATGACAAAACCCTGTCTATACTAAAACACAAAAATTAGCCAGGCATTGTGGCATGCACTGATAATCTCAGCTACTCAGGAGGCTAAAGCAGGAGAATTACTTGAACCCAGGAGGCAAACGTTAGAGTGAGCTGAGATCATGCTACTGCACTCCAGCCTGGATGTCAGAATGAGACTCTGTCTCAAGAAAAAAAAAAAAAGCTAGGAGCAAGACCTTTAATTTCTGTTTCTTCTTGCAGATCCAGAAATGAGGGGCCTATAATATATAACCTTTGATATTCCTTTGAGCTCTAAAATCCTATGAATACATATCTTTTAAAAAGTTTTGAGAGAATATACTTAGATTTTTCTGTAGGTAAGTCTTGAGGAACCACAGAATTTGCAGTTCAGTTCAGAGAGCTCTTGTTCAGTATGAACAGTTTGACCCATGACAGGGAAAACCATGACCTATTATTATTATTTTTATTTTTTAATACAGAGATGGGTCTTACTATGTTAACCAGGCTGCTCTCAAATTCCTGGCCTTAAGCAATCCTCCTGCCTCAGCCTCCCAAAGTGCTGAGACTATAGGTGTGAACCATTGTGCCTGGCTCCTATTATTTTTATCATCAGCCAATCATGCTAACATTGCTAAAGACAAAATTCCCATTCAGTTTTTAAGCACAACAACCCATGGTCTGTGTACCAATTAATGGTCACTTGTGTGTCACAGAAAAGGGAAAGCATGACAAAGTAGATTTTTTGGAAACAGCTGTGGGCTTCTGATAAGCTGGGACTGGAGGTTCACACTTTGGCAATACTGTTCTTCCCCAAACACGTGGCAAAGATGCATAAACTAGAAAAAAAAAAAAAAGAAAACAACGATGATATTGCAGAATTCAAGACAAAAAAAAAAAAAGATGAAGATTTCCATGATAAAAACAAACAACAAAATACAAAAGAGTGAGCTGGGCTGAAGCCTTGGGCCTGCTGGCTCCAGGTCCAGAATCAGGTGGCGGTGGCTGGGTGACAGGAAGTCTACTACTCCACCTGAGACAAGGGACTTTAGTTTGAATCATTGCTCTTACACTGAGCTATGACTTAGGGAATCTGTGGGCCCACAGAGGTGAGAGGATACAGATGCAGTCTTGAAACCAGAAAAAGAGCCAAGCTACATGCTGGCTTGGTGACTGGACCTGAGATATCTATGACACTGTCATGACCTAGACTCCTGAGCTGCATTTATAGCACCTGGTTCTGACATGGAATTCCAGAAAGCCAGTAAAAAGACACCCACAAAACCACTGGATTTAAAGAAGCAGACACAGGGAGCGAGGAGAGACAAAAAGTAAACTGAAAACAACAATAAAGAACACTTTAAAATAAGCCTGTAAATCAAAATTGCAAAATTCACGAAATCTAATCCTGAAAAAATACAGTCAATAAAATATGAACATGAATTCACTCCAGAAGGAAATTAATTTTAGTGAACAGTGTGACAAATTGGTTAAAACAAGGAAGCTTAAGGAGACCCGTAAGAGAATAACAGTTATAAAAAGAATTAGCCATCACGGAACTAAAATAAGCATAAATGAAGCAAGAACAGATAAATATGCAAAAATAACCAAATAGAACTCTTTGAGTAGAAATATAGCCCTTGATATTTTTTAAAATACTTAATAGATGGACTGAACTCTAGACCCAGTAGGGGAAGTTCTGGTGACTGGGAAGATCATAGGGAGGAATTCACACTAAATTCAACACAGAAAGACAAAGAGTTAAAATACATGAACGAGTGGTTACATGCATGTGAGTCCAGAAAAAGAGAATGAAAAGAATGACAGAGAAATAACATAAGGTGCTTAACATAAAGGCTTTTGTTCTAAGAATTATCCAGTTTAAAAGACCTAAATCTCAGATTGGAAGTTCTCTCCTAATACCAGCAGAATAAATAAAAATAAATTCACACCTAGGAACATTGTAATGAGACTTAGAACATAAAGAATAAAAGGAACTCTTACATGTGCCAGGAAGAAAACACATTATCAAAAAGAATAACACTATGAGACTTGTCAGCAGCAACGCTAAATGCTACAAAGCAACGAAGAAAGCAGTCTTTAAAGTGCTAAAGGAAAAAAAAGCTTTCAACTTAGACTGTTATATCCAGCTGGTCTTGCTCACGTTGTTAGTCTTTTCTCTCCCATCCCTACTCTGGGACTCCTTAATTCCGTGATATGTGTACCAAGCACCTGCAAGAGCAGCCAGCCACACCTCTGTGGCCTAGAGTTACTGCTGCCTCCTTCCCTATAGCATGCAACCTGGGCAACTAGGACCAGAAGCAGAAAGAAATGCTGCCCCAATATCCTTCATGCAATTAAATTTGTGTAAGGTATGGGGAGGAGGTAAGAAATATTACCTGGGAAAACGAGGAGCTCCAGGTCATGGGAAGAAAGATGCGACAGGACGTTTTTGAAAGTTCGAATAGATCCACATTCTGTTGAAACCTTGAAACTTTAAAAATTTGGATTCTTATCATCATCTTAAGTTCTTCTTGCTACTCTTAACCTCCCAAGAAGCAGTCTCTAAGTCACATAGATGATCTCTTGGGCATTTTCTCTCTCAGCCATGGAGACTGTGGAAGGAAGAATCACTGCTTTTCTCAAGCAAATCCATTTCTTTGGTTCTCACTCCTTGCCTGCTCCTGATGTTTTGACCCCGTTTATAGACCAAAGTGCTTTAGAATAACGGATGGTCTTGGGTGGTGAGTAAAGGTGGATAAATAGGGACAGTGACAGATAAATTGGGTGCCTTTCTTATAACCTTAATGGGTTTTTTCCCCCCCAAGTTTCCTTCTCCACTGAAATGCCACACCAATGCTTGTTGCATTTATGAGGTGGCCAAACCAGTGTGTTGTTTTTCTTTTCTTTTCTTTTTTAAGCTTCCCTTGAGAGAATAAATGGTAACAGAACTATTTAACAGGGTCCTGGTTTCTCTTGCAACACAGCAGCTAAACTTGCCTGCTTTTATGTGCATTTTTGTAGGGATCAGCTTGGTAGACGGTTTTAGCAGAGAAATGACACCTGGATCTTGCTTTGCAAGCACTTCTCCCATCAGTCCTAGATTAGGCCCTGTTCAGCCATGCACAGCTGTTGGTTTATGCGTTCTACAGCAGTGGGCATAATGAATATAATTTATCCAATGGACAAAGGTGTGTACCAAGTGAATTTAAATAATTGGGGTGGATTGGCTAGTAGCTAAGAAGTGGGCTTTTAATAAGTTACTGAAGATTGAAAGGTTTTTTTTTAAAGAAAAAAAAATTGACTGTAGATATGAAAAGCTAGGGTTTGCCCTCTTCGTGTCTATCTCCTTCCAAATAGTTGTATCCAAAACTGTTCTTCCCTCTCCCTTACCTTGCACCCCTGTTAAAATAGAAATGGGGATTAATGTCCCACTTCTGAATACATGTAAAATTTGTACAAAAATATCTTCTATGAAAATGATTTATTATCTGTAGATTTATTACCTGGGTGATGTCTTGAGATGTAAAAATCCCATTCTTTGGGTTGTTGTTTTTTGTTTTCTCCAAATAAATCTGATCTTTAAAATAAACAAACAAATGAACAAAAACAAAAAACGAAAGAGAGATGCGACAGGAGAGAACTAGCTCTTGCTATTGCCATTATAATCTATGATCTTAAAATGTCTCTCCTCTATCTTGTGTGTGCATTAAGAATGAACGTAGCCATCTTAGCAACTAACACCAAGCCATACAGTAACTGACACCCCTGTGAACCAGAAGGTCAGCACTGCTGGGAGAGTGCGTGCATGCGTGCATGTGTGTGTGTGTGTGTGTGTGTGTGTGTGTGTGTGTGTGTAATAGAAAGAGAGATGAAGTGAGATCACTGAGATTTTGTAGTTTTTCAAAAGCGGTTTCCCTTAACACACGTGTCTCAAATCGGGGGCAGCTAGTACAATAACACCGTTTCCTGACTTTCTTGCATAACAGAGTTTACAGAATTTCTCATCTAACCAAGAGTCTTTTTCATTTGTGTTGTGAAGCTGCAGTGGACAGGGCTCCTCCTACACAAGAATGTATTGACCTAAGGCCTGATCTTTCCCCAGCACACAGTCTTACTAGTGGAATCCTCTAGTCTGCATCTTCAGTCAAGTAGTTTGATCTGTGTTCTGCATGAGGGAGCACCTTGACTCAGCACTTGTGTCTTCTTTTCAGTTTCTGGGGTTTTCATGTTGCTTTGAGGTTGGAGTTTGTCCATGAAGATTTTTTGCAGTAATAAAGTGCTATTTTATTGCAGGCCTTGTGGCCTCTTGACCAGTTTAACAGCTTATTAACACCATCTAACAAATTTTGAAGATACTTCACTGAAACAAAATTAAGTCCATTTTTTATGACTTTGGCACAATCAAATTTAATTTTCCCCAAATATTGCCTAAGTAGAAAGCACAAGGCTTCCAAATATGATAGTAAGTGACAGATTTTTTTAATTTATGAGAAATGTAAGAAGTAGATGTATTTCTGAAACACTGAGTAATTTAAGTTCTAGTCAAAAATAAGAAATTAAATAATATGCTATCTCTCAGCAGACTTGCAAATGAAGTGTCTTTTTATGACATTTATTGCTCTTTGTTTGATTACTAAGAAAATATAGAAAGGGTAGAGAAGAAAAAAAAATCAAGTATTTTGGCCTTGCTTAGAGATATTAAATTTTGTAGTCTACTATGTTACAGCCTGCTTTTTTCTCTTTTTATATAATAATTAACTTAATATAATAATATATTATTTAAAAAATTTCTTATAAACTTTAATATGACTGCAGCCTAACATTATTTTATAATTGTGTAGTATTCAATTGTATGAATGTATCATAATTTGTTTAACCAGTCCTCTACCTTCTGTCTCTTTGGCTGTTTCTGATTTCTCACTCTGATAAGTAATGTTGCACTGAACTCCTTTCTACAAAAAATCTTTTTGTTCATCTTGGATCCTCTTTTAAATGACTTCTGAAACATTTTTATTTTCATCCTGAAGGCAGGAGTAACTACCTTGAATGATAACTTTTAAGTGACAATTTTCTTCTAGCGCAGGATCTCCCAGGAGTGCTGACTTTTCTGGTTCACAGGGGTGTCAGTTACTGTATGGCTTGGTGTTAGTTGTTAAGATGGCTGCGTTCATTCTTAGTGGACAGGCTCTCAGTTAATAAACTCTTCATTTCCTTTTTGAAACTCTAGAATTGCTTTTACCATTCCATTTGAACCCATTTTTTAAAAATCTGAAATGGTTCTCATGTCAACTTCTTCATGCAGCTAAAATTAATTTTGATGTGTTATTTGAGATTGAGAACTGTTCTCCAAGAATTGTTATTTTTGGAGTTTTAGTAGCTGTTCCTGTACCTGCCCAATGCCAATTCATTACATTTATCAGATCTGTAATGTACATTTTAATTAACCTCATCGCTGGCCAAATAGAGCTCCGCAATACTTAATTCAAATTTTGGAGAAATTTGATGGAGATCTTAACACATGGTTCAGTCCTATTTAATATGAATCAGGCTGACAAAACTGCAGTCCTTACATTAAGTCTCTCTTAAATCCCAGCAGTCAGAAAATGAAGTCACTTTGGACCACAGCCTAAGAATACAATGACTTCAGAACACAAAATCTTCAGTTAGGGAGGAGTTCGTAATAGTCACCCTAACAAGAAGTAAAATTTAAACTCTCCTGGACAATAGTGAAACTGCTTATGCTCAAATAGCCAGAAAAGGGGCAAGGTGAGTGGCAGGGGAAGAAGAGAGGTTTCTCAGATTTACCTGTTTCATTTCATTGTTTTTTCTTAATTGGTGTTTTCTGACAGTACAATATCTGAATGTGTAATTATGGGATAGAGTAGTTCTCATAATTTTGCCACCACTAAAAATATCGGGAAAATGCAGATTTGTTCCAGCTGACCAAATTACTGCTAAAGTAAACCTGATTGATTAAAATAAAATCTTTTATTCTCAATGTAAATAACAATGTTCTGAATATCTTGGGTTTCCAGGATGCAGCAGCTGAAAATAAAGTTTACAGCCTATGGCAAATGCAACGTATCTTAAGATGTATCAGATTATCTGGCTGAAAACGAATAACTGGGGAAAATAGGTATAATGAGAGTACCAAATTTCCAAGTCTATTTTTTATATTTTTAGCAGCACTGACCCCAGAAAAAGTATAATCAGTTTTTACTAAAGGCCAATTCAAAAGCAGCAGTGCAGAACTTAATATTCCTGGCCCTTTTCATAATCATGGCTTGTTTTCTCATAAACCTCTATCATTCAATTTATAAAAATTGGATAACGCTGCCTGGCTCATTAAATAGCTTATGTGAGTTCATACTAACAGGATGTCAGAGAAAGAAAGGAAAGCCTTTAGAAGGGCTGGAAGAGGAGGGCAGAGGAGAAACAGAGGCTCCCCTAAGAGCTTGATGGGACTTGAGGCACAATTCCAACCACACTCTCCTCTCCCACACCTGAGCCAGAGCAACATTTGAGGAGCACAGCGTGACTGCAAAAATAAATGCTGCCTCACTTTCCACTTTATAATAAAACAAAAATTATGTGACCTTCCATCATCCATTTGTAACTCAAGATGTCTCGGAGCTGGGAAATTAGGGGAATTTACTGGGTAGTGTGTATGGGCGTTGCTATGACTAAGGGGAGAAAGAGCAGAATTAGGACCTAATGAGTCTAGAAGGATGGGGTTAGGCTTCTCCTGGGGGAATATAAACATGTAAGTCACCAGCTGATGGAGCCCTGATCCCTGACTCAGTGCATAGGAAATAGAACCACTGGGGGAGGGTGTATGGCATTTTAGATACCAACAATGGTAATAAACAACACTAGCATTTAGAATTTATGAAGAACTTTAATTCTTCTCTCATTTCCATTCCATGGACTCCCTTACATTTCTAACCATGGGTAAACTCAACAGGAATGATGCCTGAAATAGTGTATCATTCCCGAGTTGCCAGGGAAAGATTCAGTAGGCTTTTAATTAAAATCACAAGAGAACCAGATTCTAATGGAGTAGTCAGTACACAGCAGTGTTGCACTGTGGACTTTGCTGCACTCAGTAGGCTCTCTAGGGTCATTCAGAGAGATCGAATGACCCACTACTTACTGAGAAGGAAACTTGAGAAATGCTGTGCTGCTTCCTAGAATCACTGATTTGCAGGCAAGTCTTACCCTGAGTATGGTAAAAGAGGCACCAGGAAGGACTGGGAAGACCTGGCTGCCTATAAGCCTTTATTGCCCTCTCAGGTGCATATATGCCATTTTTACAAGAAGAGAACACTCTTCACCTATTCTCCAATCTAGTAAGGCTGGCAGTCCCAGATACTGAGTCAATGACCAAGACTCAGCTCTCTCCCTCACTTCAGATTGCCAGTACGTAATTTGGCTCTGGGAAGGAGTTCCACATTGATATGATACCCCTCATGAAGTTTACAAACAGCCTGCAACTTCCACTATCCAGTCTTGTCTTCAATATCATAACTTTTTGCATTGGTAACATAAATCTACTTCATCTATGAAAAGCATTAACTCCCGGAGAACCATCACAGCCAAAGCCAACAGCTCTTCTTTCAATATTACCATTGGTAGCAGGGCTCTGGCATTCCCTTTAGCCAGCTTTGGCCTTGTGATTTTTATGGACACCTGTGACCATGGTTTCAGCAGCACTAGCTATGGGTCAAACAATCTGAGCTATCTTGACATTAACGTTCACGGAAGCCCAGGAAAGTCTTTAGCTTTGGGGGATGAGGAAGGCATTCCATGGAAGTGCCTGATGTTTCTCTCTGCTCATGCATAAGTCAGTCCACATTCAGCCTCATAACTTGGGGATCATTGAGGAAGCTCCCAGGGCTGCTGGAAAAGTGTCAGGAATTCCCCAAGCCTTGGGGTTAGGCCTGCAAATTAGCCTGTTGAATGCTAATTTGAGGTCTGGTAGTAAGGGACCAACAGCTGCTGGGTACCCTAGAAAGGCAAGTGGGTAGCAAGCAGGGCTTCAGATGACTTCCTCTCTATGGCCTCCTGGGCCACAGAGCAGAAATTCTCTGGAGCTTTTCACTGTTCTAGCTGCCATCTTGGTCATTCGTGAGTTTTGGTAAAGGAAACACACAGGAAGATTCAGCAAGAGAGAAGAAGCAAGGCAGGAGAAATAATGGCAGAATGAACAATTTAAGAGAATGCGGGGAAGAGCAGGAAGGAGGATTGAAAAAGCAGTTACTGAAGCTGCAGCCCATCTGTAGCCATCAGTGTCTGATACACATGATTTGCACTTAACTTTTGACCGAATCTCTTAACAGTTTTTTGCATTAACAGGAGATGTCCTTATTTTCATTTTGTAGATGGAGATATGAAGGGTAGAGACTGAAGTATCCTTGCCCAAGAACACACAGTGAAGTACTCAGATTTTCCCAGACTTTATCCTCTGGCCTTTTGAGACTAAAATGCCTTATTGTTTAAGCCTTAACCAGTGTATTTTATTTGAAACCTCTTCCTCGTTGGGTTCCAAGACACAATTGCTGTTGCTATTCTGCACACTGCTAAAGGAGAGATGATTGTACCATCATTTTTCCAGAATTGTAGTGGAGCATCAGAATGATGCAAATCAATTATACATGTAAGAGATGAAAGCAACTTTGGAGATCACTGAGCTCATCTCCTCATTTTCTAGATTAGAAACCTGAATATAATCCAGAGAGGTGAAGGGGTTTTCCCAAAATTACATGGCTGTGCAGGGAGAGCTGGAACTGCAACATAGATACCTTGATGCCTAGGCAGCAATCTACCCAACAGTTTTACCAGACACAGATTTGTTTCTTTTCTGAATATATCCAATCCAAAGTAGTTAGCATTACCAGAACATTCCAAGTGGGTGACCAATAGCAAACAACTGAGTGTGATCTAAAGCACTGATTTCTGGTGTTTTCTTCAAGGATGTTTTGGCTTTCAATCTGTTAACCATAAGGAATATTGAATTTAGCAAAGTACGTTGAAGTTTTCTATGCAACATATTTAAGAACAGCTGAAATCAATTAAGTGCTAATCAGTTTTACTCCGTCTGATGCAGAGTGGAAAAAAAATGTTCCAAAGACCGCTCCACCCTGAGATGTTCTTGGCAACGGGTCTCTGTGCTGTGGGCCCCCTCCCATCTCTCTTAGTCATGTACCCTCAAGAAGAGGAGATCTGGCCAACTGCCTTCAGATCTAAGATGAGAGCAGAACTGAGTTCAGTATTTTCCCTTGAAATAAAAGTTTATCCTTCCAAAAGCACAGGCAACAAAAGTGAAAATAGGCAAACGGGATTGCATCAAACTAAAAAGCTTCTGCACAGCAAAGGCAAAAATTAAGTGAAGAGACAACCCATGGACTGGGAGAAAATATTTGCAAACCATACATCTGATAGGGGGTTAATATCCAAAAATATATAAGGAACTCAAATAACTCAATAACAAGAAAACACATAGCTTGGTTTTAAAATGGGCAAAAAATCTGAACAGACATTTCTCAAAGAAAGATACAAGTGGCCAACAGACATATGAAAAAAAAAATGTTCAAACATATCTAACTATCAGGGAAAGCAAATTAAAAGCACAATGAGATATAACCTCACACCTGTTAAAATGACTGTTATCAAAAAGCTGAATGATTATAAGGGTTGGTGAGGATGTGAAGAAAAGGGAACCCTTGTATACTGTTGTTGGGAATGTAAATTAGTACAGTCATTTTGGGAAATAGTATGGAGGTGCTGCAAAAAAAAAAAACTAAAAATAAGGCTGAACATGGTGGCTCATGCCTGTAATTCCAGCACTTTGGGAGCCTGAAGTGGGCAGGTCACCTGAGGTCAGAAGTTTGAGACCAGCCTGGCCAACATGATGAAACCCTGTCTCTACTAAAAATACCAAAATTATCAGGGAATGGTGGCAGGCTCCTGTAATTTCAGCTACTCAGGAGGCTGAGGCTGGAGAGTCACTTGAACCCAGAAGGCAGAGGTTGCAGTGAGCCAAGATCGCCATTGCATTCCAGCCTGTGTGACAAGAGTGAAAGTCCATCTCAAAAACAAACAAACAAAAACCTAAAAATAGAATGACCCTACGATCCAGTGATCCTGTTTCTGGGTATATATCCAAAGAAATTGAAATTAGTATATCTAGGAGATACCTGCACTACCATATTCTTTTCAGCATTATTCACAATAGCGAAGATATGGATTCAAACTAAGTGTCCATCAAAGGATGAATAGATACAGCAATGGTGGCATATATACATAGTGGAATACTATACAACCTTCAGAAAGAAGGAAATTCTGTTATTCACAACAACATGGATGGAACTGGAGGAATTTATGTTAAGTGAAATGAGCCAGGCACAGAAAAACAAAATATTGTGATTTAACTTACATGCAAAATCGAAAAAAGTCAATTCATAGAAACAAAGAGTAGAAGGTGGTTATCAGAGGCTGGGGCAGGAGGAGGGATAGGGAAACAGACAATGTGAATCACCAAAAACTACCAAGTTTCAGTTAGACTGGAGAGATAAGTTTTAGTGACCTATTGCACTGTATGGTAGGTGACCACAGTTAATAATAATGTATAATATATTTCAAAATTGCTAAAAGAATAGAGTTTTAACTATTCTTTTATTGTCTCTTCACTATTAATCTCCCAACAAAAATAAGTTGGTGAGGTAGATATATTAATTAGCTTGATTAATCTTTCTCAAATGTATACAATACATAGATCAAAATATCACATTGTACCCTATAATTATTTGGATATTAAAAGTATTTTCTGTTAATTAAAAAATTGTTTAAAGTTCATCCTGGGGAGAAAGAAGGCTGCAACTCTGAGGCAATGCATATCACAACTATGAGAATAGGAGGGGTGGAGGAAGGCAATGAAATCCAGCCACATCCATCCTCTGTGGCCACCTCATGGACTTAACCAACCATCTCTTGTACCTAATTTCCTAATGCCAATTCCCCCAAGCTCCACCTTCTTGCATGAGAGACAGACAGCAAAGTGAAAGGTTTTCAAATCTGACAAATTAAGGTTTGAATTTGGGCCCTGCCAGTTATTAGATGTGACGTAAGACAAACTATTTAATCTCTCTGAGCCTCAGTTTACTTATTTGTAAAAGGAGAGTAATAATACCAACTTGAAAAATTAAACGATTTGAGATCTATTTTACAACATGGTGACTAAATTTAAGACCAATGTCTTGAAAATTGCTAACAGAGTAGATTTTAAGTGTTCTTACCAAAATTAAAAGATAAGTATGTGAGGTAACATGTATGTTAATTAGCTTTATTTAGCCCTTTCACAATGTACATTCTTCAAAATACCATGTTTTATACCATAAATGTATATAATTTTTATTTGTCCATGAAAAAAGAAGAAGAAAATAATTAAATGAGATAATGGAATGTCTGACACACAGTGGGTGATCAATAAATACTAACTGTCCCACACCATTCCTTCTAATAAATTCTTTGTGTACCCTTTCCTATATTCAATCCATTTCATTTCAATTCTCTATTAGCATTGTTCAAATATGTTAGAGTGTGTTTGTGCGCACGTGTGCACGTGTACATCTGTGTGTCTGTCTGACTGTCCTATTGCGTCTTTTCTGGAGGACAGATGGATGACTAGGAAGCCACAAGCCAAAGTGTCCTGATCTGCTGTGTGCACAGCAGGGAACAGATCACTCTTGATCATTTCCAGGTTTTTCAGCCTCTAACCCCAAGCCCAAAAATCTATGGGCTTCTGGAAGACATCCACAGTTTTCAGCACCATTCTGTGCGTATATATTTTTAAATCTTCTACTGGGAATGGAGGTGAAAGAATGTCAGACAAACTAAACTTGACCTTGAAAATGCCCACCACCACCCTCAACTCAACTGAGAGTTTGTCACCTTCTATGTCACCTTCTGCCCACATGGTATCATTCTCACAGTACTACCAGTTGCTGAGTGACTATGGGCCACCATCCCTAGGCTATACCCAGGGAACTGGAAACAGTCTAGTGCCCACAAAGCAAATGTGCTAAACTGCTGGCTATCATCCAAGGGCTGGGGGTGTGATCAGACCCACCTACACAGGGAGCAAGAGCACAATGAATAGACCAAAACAAGTTACCATTCGTGCTAAAGGACTAGTCTGGGAGTGTTTCGCTAGAACAGAATGGAATGCCAGATTCTAACCACCTTCTTAGCTTTGCAAGGTATTCCATCTTTTTACAAGCTAGGAAGTTACAGTTCATCTCCCCTGTACAGATGAAACATGTTTTCAAAATGGTAGCCATTTGGTTTTTCCTCCTGGTTTCTTTCCCCTAGTTCAGTGGGCTTTGAAACTAGAAAAGATTTTGGAGTTGTTTAGGATTTGCATTTTAAGTAGTTACAGGTACTCAGAATTTTAAAGCATCGATTTAAAAGATGCACATAAAAGTTTTCTATCTTACAGCAAACTGTTGCTTACCTCCAAGATACCAGTGTTGCACTTTAATCTTCTCTTTCGAATACATTCATGCAATCCAAATTGTTCCATTCCAGAAAGTAATACACCTATAAGAATTTTATTTTTGATGAATACTGATAGCACTTTTTACTTAGTAGCCAGTCCCTGGTTTGCCATACAGTATACATTCTCTATACCTTCTTTTTTACTTAAGCATTGCATCACTATCAATACTTGGAAATTAAAGATGCACAAGTTGCAAATACAGAAGAAAGAGTAACCACCTAAACTTGACTATTTTTGTATTAAGATTGTAGATTTTAGTTCTGTTAAATTTAGTCACCATGTTTGCTGTAGGTTCATCAAAACATATTTAAAAATGACTAACACTCTTTGCATATTTACATATATTTATTATTTGATGTAATAAAAGTTATGTTCATTATCAATAAGTAAATAAAAATAAAGAAGTAGACCCTAACAGATGAACAATTACATTAAATGCAAATTGTCTAAATTCATTAACTAAAAGAGATTGGTAGATTGGTTTTAAAAACATGACCCAACTATATGCTCTGTGCAAAACACTTGCTTTAAATATAATGATATAGGTAGGTTGAAAGTAAAAGGATCGAAAAAGATATATCATGCAAACATTAATCAAAGGAAAACAGAAATGGTTATATTAATCACATAGACTTAATATTAACAATATTAATAAGTAGATTCTGAACAAAGAAAATTACCAGAGACAAAGAAGGACACCGTGTAATAAAAGAGTCAATCCACCAATAACATATAGCAATCCTAAATGTGCTTGTACCAAACAACAGAGCTGCAAACTATGTAAAGCAAAAATTGATAAAACTGAAAGGAGGCCAGGTGCAGTGGCTCACACCTGTAACCCCAGCACTTCGGGAGGCCAAGGTGGGTGGATCACCTGAGGTCAGGAGTTCAGGACCAGCCTGGCCAACATTGTGAAGCCCTGTCTCTATTAAAACACAGAAATTAACCAGGCGTGGTAGCAGGCACCTGTGGTCCCAACTACTCAGGAAGCTGAGGCATGAGAATCACTTAAACCTGGGAGGTGGAGCAACAGAGGGAGACACTGTCTCACAAACAACAACAACAACAACAACAACAAAAACCTGAAAGGAGATAGAGAGAAATCCTGAAGAAAGAGTGGATTTGAATCTATTCAGAGGATGAAAACCAGAGAACATGACAGAAATGGAAAACCATAAAGAGAGGCTTTATCCTCTAAAGAGGCAGTGGGCTGAGCTCAGTGACTGACAGCATCTGCCAGATAAAACAAGGCCTGAGGATTTTGGGAGAGTATAATATGCAGGATGATGTTAGGATGCATATTGCTGGACGTTTTTAAACTCAATAATTATTTATTTTAATGTGTATTACAGAAAAAATACATTGTGCACAGTAGGTAGGAACATGGTTACATAGACCATATAAATTAACAGACTCTGTCATGAATGTTTCAGATGTTCATGTACTGAACATTTTAGCACGACTTTTTAGAAGTAGGGATGGTAACAATGACTGCTCCCATCACCTCACCCCTGGTAGTCTAGGTGAGCTACCATTCCCATGTTAAGATTGCATCCTAATGGGGGTGTACTGCCAAGGTGTCCCATCTGTGTCATATCACCAAGCACGGGCACCACTCACTCTGAACTAAAGAACCATCAAGGTTTAAAGCCAATATCACTCACCCAACTGGCCAATCTTAAGCCTAGAGCAAGGAGTCCTTCACATATTTAAATCATGCAGCTATTTTTTGTATGCATCTTAAAAATAAATTATATTTGTTACTTGATTGTCATGGTTTTTAAAATTTTACCTTTTAAAAGTATAACTTTTTTGTTTTCCTGATATTTATAGAAGCAGTACATTGAACAAGTGTTGACTGTGACACAGTCGAAATCCAACTTGGTTTTCTGTTTCCTGTGTTTCCTCTAAACTTTATCCAGTGGGGAAAGCTTTCTTTCTACCACTGGCAAATATCCCAGCAAGCCTGGTATCTTTTTTTTTTTTTTAATAACACTTAGATAAAAGATAATCTTACAGACTTTTATGTGCAAACTCAGTCTTAATTTGGTAGTTTGAATATCAAGTCCTAGATATTAGTCAATCCTTCAATTTCCTCTCTGTTCCCTTGGCAAGGCTTCTACTTGACAGCTGCCTGTTTTCCAGAAAGGGAGTGTGGTTGGTTTCTGCTCTCTCCTCTCACTTCCTCCTTCACTTGTTAGCAACAGTTTTACTTCTTTCAGAGACAGAAAGGGGCAGGCTGGAGGGAGGAGAGGCAAAGGTCAAAGAACAGTACATGCTGGCTAGTGGCTGAGAGCTCTCTGGGCCAAGCAGAAAGTCAAACCTGACTCCCTGCCTGGGCACTTTCATGGAGATTTCCATCATTCCATGGTGCAGGGTACCTAATAATGTCTAGTCCAAGAGGTCACTGGGAACTTCTTTCATGGCCTCTAAAAAATAAACAGCATTCTCCTCTGGCTTCTTCTTGCTAGAAGAAAGCAAGAATTCCTTCAGGTCACTCAATTAGGATGGCAGGCCAAGACTAACGTAGCCACTTCTACATTTTCTTGGGTGGGAGTGAGGTGCCATTGCCCTATATCCCCTAAGTGCAGAGAGCACCTTCCAGAGCTCTCCTTGTACTTCCAAGGAAGCTTCTTGCACTAGGTTTCTTTTGCTTTTTTTGTTTTTATTATTGCACTACGTTTGAGGAGAAAGCAGTACCCCCTCCCTTGGGTCTCTAGCATAGCACCGCATCCCTCCTAAAAGGTCTTCCACAAATCCTCCTCTGTCTTCACATTCTGACTTATTTTAAATATCTTTGATTGAGCTAAGAGATCCAAAAATCACAGAACAAGTTCTGCACAAATTCCTTTGTAAATTCACAGGTGAGGAGCCTGTCTCATATGAACTTTAGTAATATACCTATTGTATTGAAGCCTCATTCAAAAATGTGGTTGGAAACCTCATTCTAACATCCTGCTATATTTATTTGTTTGATTACCTTCTATTTTTAAAAAGTAGGCCAGCCATGGTGGCTCACGCCTATAATCCCAGAACTTTGTAGATCATTTGAGGTAAAGAATTTGAGACCAGCCTAGCCAACACAGTGAAACCCCATCTCTACTAAAAACACAAAAATTAGCTGGGCATGGTGGCATGCTTCTGTAATCCCAGCTACTTGGGAGGCTGAGGCAGGAGAATTGCTTGAAACCGGAAGGCCAGGGTTGCAGTGAGACAAGATCGGGCCACTGCACTCCAGCCTGGGTGACAGAGCGAGACCCTGTCTCAAAAGAAAAAAAGAAAAGTGATACCCGTTTTGCATTTATGATAGAGAGTTTATTTTTAAAATTAATATACTCTATAATAGAGTGAATTGATTTAAAGAAAAATATTAAATAATAAAATACTAGAGATACATATATAGGACTGAAAACAGAGATGGTATATAAGTCATAGTCATCATAGACTGTAAATCAAAGGTACTTTATAAAGATTAATTATGTAGAAGCAAGAAGAATATGTTGAAAGGAGGAGAAACTATATTTTTTAAGTTAGAGTTTTATGAGTCCTGAACATACACACAAATACACGATTATAAAGATTTGGCAGATGGTACGAGTGATACTTGGAAGTAGAATGCCTTCTGAAAGTTCAATTACTACACAGACTGCAGATTTGCTTGCCATATTCTCCAACTTTTAAGGAAACGGACCTATCCCTCCCAAATAAATCTTAAATAAAAGCAGTACTTTCAAAGGGGCCTCATTCCCTATCATTCCCTAGCCACAGTTGATTGTTCTATAGTGGGAAATTGGTTTGAGTTTGGCCCATTAGACACATTCACTAGGAATTTGGAATCATGACCAAGAGAATAAAACTCAGTTTGACTTCCCCCTTCAACAGCGAATGGATTCACTATTCGTGTGCTGGGAAATTATATTTCTGAACTTGTGGGACAGACAGTCCTCACTTCAGACCCTAATATGTGTTACCCAAACTTGTGGAAATGAATGAACAAAAAAACAGAATTTAGATTTTTAAATTTTATTAAGAAATAAAATGATCAGCCGGGTGCGGTAGCTCACACCTGTAATCCCAGCACTTTGGGAGACTGAGGTGGGCAGATCATGAGGTCAGGAGATCTAGACCAGCCTGGCCAACTTGGTGAAACCCTGTCTATACTAAAAATACAAAAATTAGCTAGACGTGGTGGCGGATGCCTGTAATTCCAGCTACTCGGGAAGCTGAGAGGGGAGAATCGCTTGAACCAGGGAGGTGGAGGTTTCAGTGAGCCAAGATCACGCCATTGCACTCCAGCCTGGCAACAAAGCAAGACCCCGTCTCAAATAAATAAATAAATAAATAAAATGATCTAATAAACTAGATACTTTGATGTACAGATCACCATATTCTGTCACTGTAAGTGAATCTATATAAGCAGCCAAATCATCAGAAATTTTCTTGGTATCAGAACAAGAAATGCTAGCTGAGTGATCGTGGTTGGTGGACCACGATAACCTGATGCACCCACCTCTTCCAAGGGGATCTACTAACTTTGAGAGCCAAATCCTTGTGTTCTTTAGGTCTGGATGCTTTTTATTTGACCCACTTACTGGTTCTAACTTTTTTATTCTTCCACTAACAGCTAATCCACTTTTTAACTGGAACTTTGTTTTTTAAATATCCCAATAGCAGTAGGCTGAATAATGGCTCCCCAAAATATATCTACATCCTTACCCTAGAACCTGTGAATGTTACCTTGTTTGACCAAAAAAAGGTCTTTGCAGTGTGATTACATCAAAGACCTTGAGATAGATGGGAAGATTATCCTGGATTATCCATGTGGTCTAAATGCAACACAAGTGTCCCTCTAAGAGAGAAAGGGAAGAAAATCTGATATACAGACAGAAGATGAGAAGTTAGCCTGACTATAGAGATAGAGATTAGAGTAATATAGTCACAAGCAAAGGGATGGCAGCAGCCTCCAGAGGCTGGAATGGGCAAGGAACAAATTGTCCCCTTGAGTCTCTGAAAGGAGAATGATCTGGAGTGAGCAGGGCCCTGCTGACACCCTGATTAGGGCCTGGTGATACTGATTGCAGACTTCTGGCCTCCAGAACTGTGAAAGAGTAAACTTTCGTTGTTTCAACCACTACATTTGTGGTCATTTTTTACATCAGCCAAGGAAATTAACACACCAATGCTCACAGTTTCAGTTTGAGAGCCATCCTTTCTCTTACAGGTGTCTTTACATGGGCCTGCATTCTGATTCATTGTATCTGTTAAGTAACTGATATACGGGTAACAGAAGCTGATTTTAGCTACCATAAGCAAAAAAGAGAATTTGTAATTAGTGTACAGGGGAGTCTGATGGAGCCTGAGGTCAAGGACTCAGCTGGACCTCAAGAACAAATGGATCCACTGCAATCCCAGCACTTTGGGAGGCTGAGGGGGCAGGATCACTTGAGCCCAAGAGTTTGAGACCAGCCTGGGCAACATAGTGAGACCCTGTCTCTAGAAAAAATAAACAAAATGAGCTGGGTATGATGGCATGCACATGTAGTCCCAGCTACTCCGGAGGCTGTGGCAGGGGGATAGCTTGAGCCACTGCACTCCAGCCTGGGTGACAGAGTGAGACCTTGTATCAAAAAACAAACAAAACAAAAAAGCAAATAGATCCAGGCAACCTGGGGATCATCTTTCACAATTGCTCCTCTGCTCCTTTCAGAGCATCTCTCTGCTTTATGGCCTCTCTTGTTGCTGCCTAGCTTCCTCCGTGACTCAGCCCGCAGAGCAGATAATGGCTTCTACCAACACTCTCAGCTGTAGATTGTGTTTCCTTGGCTGTTAAATGAAGAAGTTGAATAATATGCTCTGCCAGTTCCCTCTGGCTCTGAAATTTGATAAAATTCTGTTGGGAGTCCTGTGCAGCAGATGACAAGGGGGATCCTGAGGAGTGGAGAGCAGGCCCGTATGAGACCCAGCTGTGCAGAAGCAGGCGCACCTCGGGAAGGTGGCCCAGTCTGACCTTAGAGTGCCGAGCGGGGATCTCTTTAGAGGCCTGGTGAGATCATGGGCTCAGGCACACTGGAGAAGAGCTGGTGACACCTGGCATCAAGGAGGGGCATCCTGAGTCTGCACATTTAGGCTGGCACTATCCACTTATATGCTGATGGTTGACAGAAACTCCAGCTTTGTCATTGCCTATCTCTAATTAGCATCAATAGTTTATTCATTCCTTCCCCTGTTTTGATAGGAAGAAGCCCCCTCATCCTCCCTCCTTTTTTAAATAAAATGAGTTATCCTGCCAACCCCACCTAACTATTTTCTCAGAACATCTGCTTGAGGTAAGTTCAGGTCAGCCTTCAAGACACGGTGTGACTAAACACATCTATGCCCACACAGAGAGTTCAGGAAATTCAACTCCACCAACTGCCAAGACACAAAACCTCACTCTAGGTGTCTTAGCTTCTATCTGATTCTGATCCCAGGGTTGGGTTATTGCAGAGGCTAAGGTGGGCTTCAATGGTGGGGATATATGTGTCCCCAGACCTGCCCTCATGCTGCCTCCTGGTCTTCATGAAACAAAACAGCCACCTTCCTTACATGGATTCCACCATGCACATCCCATTTGACCTTGTCTACTCCTGCCAGACTCAATTGCTTCCTGTTCATGGCTCCTCTCTTCCTTCTGGGCTTCTAAATTGCCCTCAGCCAGAAATTCCCATTTCTACCCATCCCATCACCCAGGTCCTTCACCTGGATAGCTTTCATCTACTTACAAGACACCTCCTTTGGGACACGTTCCCTGACCCCCATCTCACTTAGGGTGCCCCTAAGTGTACCCACAGCACCCCTCACTTGTCATTAAGCTTCTCATTCTGGCTGGCAGTCAGCTATTCACTTTTTTGCCTCCTTCCACCAACTAATAGTTCCAAACTTTATCTTTTTTACCTACATCTGCTGTGCTTAGAACAGAGCCTGAAACATGGTGGAAGCCCCATAAATGTTCAATGATGGGAGAATCGAGTGCACATTTACCCCCGCTTCATCACCTTCCAATAGGGACCACCGGCCCCTTCCCTGTTTTCTACTTTCAAACTGTGGCCTCTTTCATATTATAATGAGTATTTCATCATAAGGCATAGTGAAAAATGAAATGCTTAGTACCTTAAACACAGAAGAGGCAACGTTTTCTTAGATGAGCTGCCTTTCTTGTTCATAATGAACTAAAGAAGGTTTTTCCAGGCATGGCAGATACTCTGGGAGATTTAGGAAGGGATATAGGGAGGGAAACCAACCTTTCCTGCATCCAACTTGAACCCTGAAGGGAGGATTTTCAAACATTCTCCCAGCATTGTTATGCGATGACATACATTCACCTACTCCAAGTTCTTCTTGTGGCTTTATTTCTCAGGCTCCTCTAGACTGGAAAGCAGAGGGAATTCATTTTGAGACTTCAAATTATGTGCAGCATTTAGATGATTAAATCTGTCTTGAGAAACGTCAATCATTGACCTGTCTAGAGCTATTGCTGTGTGGTTAGCTCAGCACATATTTTCCAAGCACAAAAGAAAAGGGTTAACGTGTGGAGATTCCAAAGAAGTCTCTTATTTGGCACCCGCGCCAGCTACTAGATAATTCCTCAGAACCACCCCACCCCTAAGCAAACCAACCCTCTCTGAAGGGTCCCTGCTACTCCCCAGGTCCTCAAGAGATTACAGAAGCTGTGGAGTACCTCAAGGAGGGGCTCCCACTCAGGAAGGAGGCATTCTTCCTGCATGAAATAACCCATGGAAAGAGTCTCAGTTCTACAGGACTGAGAATATTACTTTAAAAAAAATTTAACAAACTAAGTAGCATAGACATAATCACCACTTCTGTAGAAGCCACATTGTTACTTCCAACCCCAAGCAAGTGTCTGGGTCAGAGAAAGAGAATGAAAGGAAAGAAAGGTCAAGAGGCAACAAGAAGTAACCCTCACTTGACTCTACAGAGTTGACCGTGTCTGATGTGCACATATTCACAGGCAACTCTTCCAATGCTTCTCATTACTCCAGACCAGTGGTTCTCAACCAGGAACAATCTTGTCTCTAGGAAACACCTGGCAAAGTCTGGAGACATCTTTGCTTGTCACAAATTGGGGAGTGCTACTGGCATCTTGTGATTAGAGTTCAGGCTATTTAAAAAGGCTTCAAAAGGGAGGACCTAACTCAGGCTTGGGGGTTAGAAAAGGCTTCCTAGAAGAGGTATATCTAAGATACACCCTGAAATACAAGGATATGGTGGCTTATGGCTTCCTGGAGACCTTCCCCTTCTTCCTTGATGTTGACCTCAGTCCAACACATGTGAGAATTCCTCACTTTTTTCTGAATGACAAGATTTAGATAAGTAACCTCATTCTCAGCCTTGGCCTCCAACATTCCCAGTTTATCTTCCCCATTGCCCTGCCCTGCTGCTGAGGGCCCCCTGCCTTGTGGTTGGACCCTACCGCATACAACCTGGTGCTTATCCTCACTCCAGCGCCTGCAGCTACAAGACATCAGCTGGTACCACGTTTCCCACCTTCATCACTCCCTGCAAGAAAGTAGCCACTTCAAAAGTGCCAGTGGACCATTGTTCTAGAAACAAGTTAATTCTAGCTCAATGAATTTATTGGTCTTTCCTTCACTGTTCACCTTCTCAAGCACTGGTTCTCAAATGTGGCTTCACGTTGGAATCACACACAGTTTTAAAAATGACTATGTCCTCAGAGAGTCTGACTTCACTGGTACAGATGCAGCCTGAGCAGCAGGAGTTTTACACTCCTCTCAGATTATTCTAAGAGGCAGCAAACACCAAGGACCACAAAGCCCTGTCCAAGCATGTTGGACCCCAACACAGAAGCAGTATGCTGATGTTCTCTGGACTCACATGCAGCCAGTGCTGTCCCCCATAATCTTCCAACCTTGCCCATCTCTCCCACTAGCCCTGCCTTGGCCCCCACGGATGGAATTGTCCATTCATTACTCTTAACTTGGAACGACATTATCACTTCTCCCTTTCAACTCAGGATCTGTTCAGTTGCCTTAATCACCTTCCCATCCCCTCTATTCTATTCTACCCAAGTACAACCTTACTTCTGCTTCCCCACAACATAGGACCATTTATCTGCTTATCACATTCCTCTGTGTATAAGTTTATTGCTGCTGTGGCAATTTACCACGTACTTATTGACTTAAAACAACACACAAATTTATTCTCTTACAGTTCCCTTACAGAAATGGGTTTCACTGGGCTATAACTAATGTGCCATCAGGGCTGTATTTCTTCTGGAGGCTCTGGGGGGATCCATTTGCTGACCTTTCCAGCTTCTAGAAGCTGCCTGCATTCTTTGGCTTGTGGCCTCTTCCACCATCTTCAAAGCTAACAGCATAGCATCTTCTAATCACTAGTTCTCTCTTACCTCTCTCTTCCTCTAATTGAGACATTCTGGTCTCCCTCTTATGAGGACCCTTGGCCCAATCTGGATAATCCAGAATAATTTTCCCATCTCAAGGTCCTTTACTTAGTCATATCTGCAAAGCATCTTTTGCCATGTAAAGTAACACATTCAGAGGTTTGGGAAATTAGAACACGGATATGGATATCTCTCTGAGGATGGGGGGTGCATTATTCTATCTACCATACCCTGTTAAGGAAGCTGTCAGCTTTGTCAGCTGTCAGCTTTCAAATACCTAGAAGTTCTGAGATCTTTAGAAGATGGAGACATTGTAACACTGAACTTTTTGAACCTATTTCCAGTAAAATGAGAAGGATGAATCAAGCCAACACAGCAGGTGATGTTGGTAGTGATAGTGGTGATTTTTCACTCCTCACCTGGGCATATCTGACAATGTCTGGAGACATATTTGATTATCCCATGTGGTGGTGGTAGTAGGAAGGTACTACTAGCATCTAGTGGGTTGAGGTCAGGGCATGCACAGAACAGCCCCTCTACAACAAAGAATTATCTGGCCCCAAATATCAATAGTGTCAAGGTTGAGAAATACTGAATCAAACCATTCCTACTCAAAATGTGGTCCATTAACCATAAGCCTGAGCATGACCTAGAAGCATTTTTAAAATGCAGAATCTTGGGCTCCAGCCCAGAGCTATTGAATCAGGGTATGCATTTTAACAAGATCCCCAGGCTATTCTATACATATTAAAGTTAAAAAGCAATAGACTAGAGCAATGATTTCCACCTGGGCTGCACATTAGACTCACCTGGGATGCTTTAAAAAAGACACGAACCTGAGTGTAAGACTCAGATCACAGATTAATTAAATCAGAACCTCTGGATGTTGGAAATCAGGCATTGATATTTGTTAGAGGAACTCCAGATGATTCTAATGTGGAGCCAAGATTGAGAACCTCTGCCCTATGATCTCTGAAGCTCTGCTATTCAAAGTGTGGTTGACAGGAAGACATATCAGCATCACCTGGGAAAATTTTAGACCTGCAGACCAATTTATGCTCTATCCCAGAACTTTTGAACCAGAATCTGCATTTAACAAGATGCCCAGGTAATTCCTATTCACATTAAAATTTGAGAAAACGTCCCATTTCTTTAAAAAAAAAAAATACAGGTTTTGCTGAGACCACTTACTGTATTCCTAAGGAGGAAATTATTCAAAATCTTGTTTAAACAATGCCCTTCTGTTTCCAAATACTGCATATTGCATGACTATATTTAGATGTGCTGTTCACAGGTAAATCACTACATTTTAAGCAACTCACAGCTTGTCAGCTTCCAAGAACAAGGCTTTCTAAACAACATAGCGTGTGGAAAAGCACTCTCCCCTGAGAGGCAGGAGTGCAGTTAGCAGTGAGAAACTTGGCCAGGATTTGCTTGGGAAAGAGGTGTTTCTAACAGAGCCCACACCTAAATTGTGCCAAAGGGAAGGGTAAAATGAGTTACAGAGCAAGGGCAGGCAGGGAGGAAGTTCTGGTGATAGCACTTGGGTTAGAATGAGAGGTTGCAGAGAGGTAGTGGAAGTATGGATTTCCAGAGATCAGTACGGTCCTTGTCAGTCAAGTCTCAAAGTGAGTTATGAGCAAACAAACTTGTTTTTTTCATGTAAACAGAGTTAAGAGTAATAGAATGAGCAGGAGAAGAGCAGGAGCAACCTGTTCTATCTTTTCCTGGAAAGTAAAAAAGGAGAAGAGAAGAATTTGGAATTTAAAAAAATATACTATCTAATCTTTGAAGTAGGAATTATCATATCCATTTGCAAAGGATTAAAATGGAGGCTTTGAGAGATTAGCTACTTGCCCAAGTATATCAACCAAGAAGTGGTTAACTTAAACACAATTTTCTCTAATTTATATTTATTATGTGCTAAAGGTGGTTGTTATGGATTAAATTGTGCCCACTCATTCCCCAATATTGATATGTTAAAGTCCTAAGCCCCAGCACCTCAAACTGTAATCTTACTTGAATATACAGTCTTTACAGAGGTGATCTAGTTGAAATGAGGTTTTTCGGGTGAGCACTAATCCGATATGACTGGTGTCCTTATGGAAAGGAGAAATTTGGAGACAGGTAGACATGGAAGATGGAGATGCAAAGAGGAGACAGCCATTTATAAGCCAAGGATGGAGGCCTGAAACAGATTCCTCCCTCGCAGTCCTCAGAAGGAACCAACCCTGCCTATACCGTGATTTTTGTCACAGGGTGGACCCCAAAATTGGAGTTCGGCCTGGGAGGCCACATGGGTTCTTGGATTTGTGCAGGAAAGAATTCAAGGGTGAGCCAACAGAGTAAAGTGAAAGCAAGTTTATTAAGAAAGTAAAGTAATGAAGGGTGGGTTCTCTATAGGCAAAGCAGTGGCACGGGCTGCTTGACTGAGTACACTTACGGTTATTTCTTGACTATATGCTAAACAAGGGGTAGATTATTCATGAGTTTTCCAGGAAAGGGGCAGGGAGTTCTTGGAGCTGAGGGTTCCTCCCCATTTTATGCCATATAGGGTAATTTCCAGACATTACCACAGCTTTTGTAAACTGTCATGGCACTGGTGAGAGTGTCTTTTACCATGATGATGCATTATAATTATAATATAATGAGCAGTGAGGACAGCCAGAGGTCGCTTCTGTCGCCATCTTGGTTTTAGTGGGCTTTGGCTGGTTTCTTTACCATATCCTGTTTTATCAGCCGGGCCTCTGTGACTTACATCTTGTGAAACCAGTCCTGCTGACCTTCCATCTCATCCTGTGAAAATGTGTAACCTCCTGGGAATGCAGCCCGACAGGTCTTATCTTCTTTTTACTCATCCCTTATTCAAGATGGAGTCACTCTGGTTCCAGTGCCTCTGATGATTTCAGGCTTCTAGCTGCTACACAATAAATTTCTACTGTTTAAGTAACCTAGTACTTGGTCTGGCAGCCCTAGAAAACCAAGTGATTCTAATAATGAGGGTTTAATCAAGAAAACAGGCCAGGAACAGTGGCTTGCACTTGTAATCCCAGCACTTTGGGAGGCTAAGACAGGGATAGGGTGGGGGGGATTGCTTGTGCCCAGGAGTTCAAGACCAGCGTGGGCAACATGGTGTAAAACCTTGTTTCTACAAGAAATACAAAAATTATTCAGGCATGGTGGTGCAACCTGCAGTCCCAGCTACACAGAAGGCAGAAATGGGAGGATTGCTTGAGCCCAGAAGGCAGAGGTTGCAGTGAGCCGAAATCAACCACTTCACTCCAGCCTCAGGGCAACAGAGGAAGACCCTGTCTCAAAACAAAACAAAAGCCACACCAGTTATTTTTTCAGTGAGAATTTAACTTAAGAAACTGGTTAAACCAGTATTGGAAGACTATACAGGTAAAGTGTGAATACATGTAATTGCAAGAAGCAGCCACCATTCCTAGGGCTAGGGGAACTAAGGGAAGAGGCAGGGTAATCTGGATTTAGAAGGTTAGAAGAGAGGCCCTGCTGAGCTAAAACCAGGCTGGGGGTTCCTTGTCACTGCTGGTGCCTCTGAACTCAGAGGAGGGACCTACGAAGCTGAAACTCAGATCTCTGAGGAGAGGGGGAGAGCTGGCTGGTACTGGTATCTCTAAGGGAACACTATGAGGTTGGCTTACAAGTATGTTAAAAATGGAAACCAGAACTAGTTATCACCAAGGTGAAGAACCTTCCTAGGCAACACCCGCAACAACAAAAAGCAAAGCAGTCCCGTGAAGTTCCTGTAGCCTTCCAGGCGTCTCCCTTCTTATAGAGGTACAGATGGTCTTCCTTCAAAAGGTCCCTGCTGGGCATCTCTCCTCCAAGCCACTACCAATCACCCTAGAATGTGAGAAAGCTGATTTCTACTATCTAGTATACCATCACTTTTTTAAATTTCCTAAAATCCCTTTGTCATGACACTACTCTCCACTTCAAAAACCTTTATTAACCCACGGCTCTCTCTATATCCCCATTTTCTCGCCACCTTGACCCTCATCCCTGACCAGCAATGATTTCACTGGTTCCTATTTAATGCTCTTTTTCATTCTTCATGTTGACAGCTCCACGCTCTTTCCTTAAGCCCTTTCTTCAGTTGTCCCCCTCAATCTCAGCAATTGAGATCATTTTTTCCAAAGAAAATATGTTGTAGACAGCAACTCCTTAACTTCTCTCCCCTCTTCCTCTAAATGTATCTATCATGGCCCTAACTTTCTTCCTTCTTGCCTGTCCCAGAGGCAAAGCTTTCAGTCCTCCTGTCCTGGGGTAACTTTCCCATATATGGGCCTCAAACCTCATCCCTTGTGACTCTTCCCAGGCCTTGCTCTCTTGTCTTTATTTTTAATCTAGCTCTCTCCATGAGCTACCTCCTCGCCACCTATAAATACACTCACATCTTCTCCCAACCTAAAAAAAGGCTTCAAAAGACCCAGCTCTCTTTTCAAATTCTCATCCACACATAGCTTCGCTCTGCCACTTTTCAGTCACTCCTCCACCCATGCAGTCTGCCATCTATCACTGTCACTCAAACACATTCCATTAAGGTCAACAATGATCAGATGGCCAAATTCACCAACCTCTTAGTAGATTATATGGTGGCTTTTCTTGTTTTTGTTTTCTTTTTTTTGAGACAGGTCTCTCTCTGTCACCCAGGCTGGAGTGCAGTGGTGCAATCTTGGCTCACTGCAATCTCCACCTCCCAGGTTCAAGCGATTCTCCTGCTTCAGCCTCCCAAGTAGCTGGGACTATAGGCACCCACCACCATGCCTGGCTAATTTTTGTATTTTTAGTAGAGACAGGGTTTCACCCTATTGACTAGGCTGGTTTGGAACTGCTGACCTTGTGATCCACCCACCTCAGCCTCCCAAAGAGCTGGGATTACAGGCGTGAGCCACCATACCTGGCCAGCCTTTCTTGGTTTAAGAGTAATACACATTCATTATTAATCATGAACATTTTGGAAAATACAGGAAAAGTATATATAGTAAAAAAGAAAGTCATTGAGAGGTGCTTCACTGCCATGGGGCATCTATGAGAGAACTGGAGTTCTTGGAGTGAAAAACTAAAAAAGGAGACTAGAAATTGAAAACAGTTCAGAAGACACAAAATGTTGACACTATAACCTCAACTACTGACAATCTTTGAGGTATAGTTCTGGATAATCAAGCATTCTGAATACCTAATCCTCATCCTTATAACCACCAAGCTATTTGACTCTTATCATATAAAGCTAAAAATCCATTTAAAAGATAACATACTCCCCTGCCATCTGTGACAGAGGATACCAAACACGATTTAACATTTTATTGATGGCTTAAGGTTATGACACAATGTAGCAGAAACAATAATAGAACTGTATTTGTTATCTCTCTGGCATGTGCCAAGCCTGAGCTAGGTATGTTACATAGGTAACCTGAATGTCATCTAATGTCGTTTCCATAGCTCATCTGCATTGTATAAATGAGCAAACTGAGGCTCACAGAAGTTAAGTCATTTACAAACTGCAGCCCATCTTCTGCACAGCAAGGCTTAGATTTGAACTTAAAGCCTTCTGTTCTTTCTGCTGCATCAAGCTGCCTGCCTGGGTGAGGAGCACTGGGTTCAATTCTGTGTCTTCCTAAAGACCTTGGAAAAGCCACAGGTCTGCTCTAGGACTAAATTACACAGCCTCAAGTAGGTTTTTACTGTAGAATGCACATAACAAAGAAGCCATTTCTTAGCATTTGGGCTTCAATATATGAGCTTGTATTCATGTGCTAGGGCTACCGTAACAAAATATCACAGGCTGTGTGGCTTAAATAACAGAAATTTGCTCTCTTAGAGTTCTGGAGGCTGGAAGTCCAAGATGAAGGTGTCAGTAGATTTGGTTTCTCCTGAGGCCTCTGTCCTCTGATTGCAGACAGCCGCCTTCCCACTGTGTCCTCACATCACCTGTTCTCTATGGACACACATTCCTGGTGTCTTTCTATGTGTCCAAATTTCCTCTTACAAATAAGACACAAGTTTAAACTGGACTAGGGCACCTTAATGGCCTTGTTTTGACTTAATCACCTCTTTAAAGGGCCCATCTCCAAATACAGTTATACTCTGAGGTACTGGGGAGTGAGGAAAGTATAATGTGGGATGTATACAACTGAGGCCATTATAGTCTATGCAAAAATATGGGAGCGTTGAGATCCAAAAGGGTGGCTTTTACTTATCAAAAGCTAATGTCCCAAAAGACTCAGGGCATAAAATCATGTCACACTATTATTTTTTTTTTCTTTTTTTTTGAGACAGAGTCTTGCTGTTTGACCAGGCTGGAGTGCAGTGGTGCAATCTCGGCTCATTGCAATCTCCGCCTCCTGGGTTGAAGCGATTCTGCCGCCTCAGCCTCCTGAGTAGCTGGGACCACAGGCGCGTGCCACCACGCCCGGCTAATTTTTTTGTATTTTTAGTAGAGACAGGTTTTCACTGTGTTGGCTGGGATGGTCTCGATCTCTTGACCTTGTGATCTGCCTGCCTGGGCCTCCCAAAGTGCTGGGATTACAGGCGCGAGCCACCGCACCCAGGCACACTATTATTATTATGCCATACTGTTGAATTATGAATGCCATATTTTGTAATTGGGTTAGAGTCCTTCAAATTCCCACTGAGACTTAAGACACTGTGATTAATTATAGTACTAGGTACAAGAACAAATGAGAAATTTAAGACATTATATTTACATTAATGTCTCTTGACAGCATTGATTTTTAAAATGTTCGTGGCTGATTTTTGTTGTCCTTCTGACTCCTCCACTGCTATCATGCTAATCAGGAGCTTTTCTTACTGTTTGCAATATACAACCAGCTCCTTCTGTCATTTACCAACCTCATTGCACCCCAGAAACTTGATAACTGAGGTGCTCACGTAGGTAAATCAGTAGGCTTTGTTTGAAGGTTTAAGAGGCTTACCCATGAGTGATCTCCATTGCACAGCTTCCATGAAACCTCTTTTAGTGACTTGGGACTTTGCTTGCCACCTTCTACCCCCAGCAGCATTTGAATTGTTTAGGGTGACCCAGGCACCTCAAGTTTCAGGTACATGAAATGTCATCTTGTAGAACCTTGGCAAGAGAAATGTTACCTCTCCTACCTCTCCATAGAGGAACAAAACTCTGGGACATATTTAAATCCCCAGATTCATACACCACATTGTTATACAGAGTGGGATAATACAAGCCAACATGTTCTCCTCCTGGACACCACTATCTCCCACAATTCATTGTGTCCCTTGACCAGTCTCCGTTTGACCTAGACCTATCATCATTACCTCAGAGTAGGATTTTTACAACAAAATATGGATATCAAAGGAGTCAGCCCTTTGATTTTGGTTTCTGAAATAGACTTTGAAAGACAAAAGCATGTTGAAATCCAAAAACTTGACTTTTAGTTTTCAAAAGCTAATTCCACAAAAGACTCGTAGCATAAAATTATACCATACAGCAGTAAGTTATGAATCCTATGTTTCTAAAGGGGCAATATAGAAAGTCTCTCTGGTTCATTCTAGTTATTAATATTCTGCATGTAAAGAAAACAATAAAATATGCTATTTCTATGCAAGTATTCTAATAAAAATAAAAAACTAAGTTTTGGCCGGGTACAATGGCTCACACCTGTAATCTCAGCATTTTGGGAGGCTGAGGCAAGCTGATCACTTGAGGCCAGGAGTTGGAGACTAGCCTGGCCAACATTTTCTCTACTAAAAATACAAGAATTAGCCAGGTGTGGTGGCACAACCTGTAGTCACAGCTACTCGGGAGGCTGAGGAGAAGAATTGCTCTGGGAGACGGAGATTGCAGTAAGCCAAGATCGCACCACTGCACTCCACAATGGACAACAGAGTGAAGCTGTCAAAAAATAAACAAAGTTTTAAATGAAACTCTACCAGAAACAATAACTGAGAAGAATTCCACGAGGTCTATAATCCAGTCCCCTCTTCCAGGGCTGCATGAGAGGGAAAGGAGAGAAAGTCACACTGACGACTTGCAGAAGGCTCTGTGTCCACCCCCCTAAACTCAGCCCTGGGAGGAAGGTGGACAGAAGAACTCTCAGAATCATGTTTGGGAAATCTGAGCCCAGGGAGAGGTAAGACTCCACCCCTGGAGTGTGGGCAGAGAATGATCTGAGTGTGAGCAGAGAGGCCAGAGGCTGCCTCCGAGAGTCCCTGCGTACCCGGGCAGCAGGTCAGGAACCAGGGAGCAGGTAGGCCAGGAGAAGCCACACAGTGAGGGTGACCAGGACCAGAGAGCGAAGGGGACATCTTTGTAGATGCCAGAGATGCACCCATGATGATGCCCATCCTTCCCACATTCTCCCAGGGGAAAAGAAGGAAAACACTGAACTCAGTGAACAAACCCAGATTGTGCTACCAGGGAGAAGGGAGGCTGCAGATGGGACTTAAATTTAGCCCTGGAAAAGGAAAAAATGTTTTTTTTTTTCTGCACATCTGAGTGTATGGCCTGAGGAATTTGGAATTTGTGTTCCTACTATACAGAATATTTATCCCTTTAAAGGCTATAAAGTCCAATTGAGAGTGATTCTTTCAGTGAACATCTATGCTCCATGGCATACTCGCTCCATTGAGATGTAGACACTGGCAATCTTCTAGGCACACTCTCAGCTAAGGTACTCAGCCACATCTTACACACGTGAGTCTCACACGTGCCTCAGCGCACCCATTACCACAGGCCGGCTAGGGATCTAATCAGTGCCTGCTTATTCATAAGGTCCAGAACACTCAAGCTATTGTCAGCAAATTTTTTTAAAAAACAATTTATTGGAAGGATATCAGGATATCTCCTGGAACTTGGAGGCAGAAAGAAGAACTAGGCCTCACACTAGCACCAAGCCTCTGAAGCCAGAACCAGTAATTCAACTATCAAGTCTCCACTCTCCCTTCCCCAAGATTCTCAGGCTCTCCCACTGCTTGTTTCTGCTCCTCTGCTCTGTGTCTCTCTGAAATCCAGTTTCCTCTTCTGTGTGTGCCTGGCCCCTGCCACTCAAGACTAACATGCTGTTTCTCCGCTCAAAGCTCAGGAGAGATGGTTATAGGCTCTGGAGTACATTTCTAATTCAAGAATTTTTTTTAAAGAGACACTTCATTTTCCATTAAAAGCTGTTTTTCACTTTTAACATTTTAAACCAAAGAAAAATGGAAAGAATAGTACAATGAACACTGTGTAACCTTTAGTTAGATTTACCAATTTTTAGCCCTCTATGATTTCTTCTTTCTCTCTCTCTCTGTATAATGTATACAGACAGATACACTTTTTCCCTGAACCATTTGAAAATGAATTGCAGAATTATGAGATGTTATCGCCAATTTCTTCTTCTGGTAACTTCTAAAAGCAAAAACAATCCAGGAGAGAAAATCGGATTGATCCAATCACCACCTTGGCTCTCCCTCAGTTAGGTGTCTAGACCTGGTCCAGTCAGCTGTGGTGGAGGGGTCACAAGGCACAATCCCAACTCTGGGTTCATCTCTCTGAGTGGGGTCAGTTCTCAGAGAAGGACATGGCTGGGCAGATATTCACAGTGATTCTACTGCATCCTGATTATTTTTTATCTTTTTCAGATTAAGGTTTCAGATAAAATATGCTGTGTCATGAATCCTTGACGTTGTCTGTAAATAACTGAAACTGCAAAATCTAAATCTACAAATCCTGAACATCTACAACATTTTCAAACAGCCCAAATCTATTCCTGCTAAATGACTTTACAACTTTCTACTGCTGATCACTTTCCAGTAATGGAACTGTGATCTTGGAAAGTTCAGGAATAAAATAATCATATAGAAGATTTTCAGTTCCTATGAATAAATTAAATCGTTAAATAGCTAATAGTAATTGAGCGCTACCTCCATGCTAGGCTCTGTACTAAGTATTTTACATACATTATTCCATTCCATCCTCACAAAAACCCTGTGCAATATTATTCTTGACATTTTATAGAAGAAGTAACTAAGGAGCAAAGAGCTTAGGCAACCAACCAGCTAGTAAGTGGCAGCAGGTCTCTACTACTCCTTAAGCTATAGTGTTAACCACAACCCTGTATCCAAAAGCATAACCATGCCCTGAGTGCTTAAGGGAGCTATTCATCTTCCCCTGCCCCTCTAGGGAAAGAAACTTGAGCCCATTTTTAGTAACAAAGAATGAACGTGGCTCCAATGCTATAACCAGATAGTCTGGAACTACCCTTATCACTTTTACTGCAGGAAGCTCCCTAGGGAACAATCAACGCAGAATGAGTATTCCTCTGTGGGTTAGCACTGTCTCTGAACAGTCCCCAAATACTCTAAGTTCAACTAAAAGGCCACATGCCAGATAAAGAAAGGTTATCCTTTCCTGAAGGTGATTGTGCTGGAATGAAATCATCCTTTCCAATTACATTCCCGCCTCAGCCAGCATGTCAGCGGGAGTTTCCGTAAGTGCTTGGTCAGAAGGCAGGCAGCGAGCTCCCCCATGCCAACAGTGCACCGTGAGCGTCCTCTCACCCAATATCCTGGGCTAAGCAATGTCCACCAAATGTACTTTTAATTACCCTCATCCTCATTGGGTCACAAAACATTAACTCTTGAGATACATTGAATCCACAAATTGATAAATATACCATACTCCTGCCTCAGCACCTGAGTTAGAGGTCAGGGTCAAATATTGGCTTTTTATGAGCCCGTCAGGATGCATTAGCTCAGTTTGAGTTCAGTTTGGAGTTTGGAGGCTCAAGTCTTCAAGGGGTAGTCTCAACTTTATAGCCTCTGCTGGCAGCCTCATCAAGAGGTTGCATGTGACAAGGATAACAGAGTTATATGGGGGGAGAGGAATATCACTCTCTTTCCTGACCTACATCTCGTAGGAGAGGAAGTAGTCCAAACATATTCAGCTTTTACCAGTAAATCCTCACGATTCAACAACATAGATAATTTTTAAAGTTTTTTTTAAGCTTACTTTAAAAAAGTTTTCTACTTTTGTTTTCGACTTTGAGAGTGTTCCAAAACTTCCTTTTTGCAGTATAAGTTACCCCTTCCTGTAACTGACCTAAACTGCACTCACATTTCCTTGGATGCCTTCTAGTATAACTATTCTCATTTTAGTTGTGGCATCCTTTTGAAAAAAGAATATTTACCTCTACGTTACTAGGCTCATTCAGGCTGCTTGGAAAAGTCATGCCCATATTAGGAAAGAAAATGTGTTCAGTGCAAGGACACATGAGAATGTAAGCCACTTGAATCCATATGAGAATCACTTGAACCCAGGAGGGGGAGTTTGCAGTGAGCCAAGAGCACAGGGAGGCGATCACCTCTGTCCTAACCATAGACTTCCAAGATTGAGGAGCACAGCACACTTCACAGAGACCTAGAAGAATAGCTTCACATTGTCCTCACTCAGTCTGAGTTCTAGTCACCCACTTTCATTTTCTCCATCGGGTATTTATTCTTCCAAAGACAGTGGACTGAATCAGCTTGTCACCATCCCACTATGGAGCTCCCTTATTGGTCAGTTTCTGTGACTCTTGGTCTCAATCATGTCCAACTTATACCTATTAGATTTTGACTCAAGGGAAAATCCCTTGTTCCATCATTTATGGCCAGGATAGCAGGATAAGCACATAATATATGAGAACCATTCAGAAGAGAGCTGGAGGCATGACAGAAATTTCAGCCTGCATAGTCTGTCCTTTAATTTACATGTAGTAAGTTCTGTTTTATAACTTCAGAGTTTTCTCGGTGCAGGAAATGCAATGGCCGCTGGTAAATTGCAGAGATTAAAGAATTGAAAAGTTTCACTGTTGCCAAGAATTGAAAAGTTTCACTGTCACCATGTGCAGAAAAAAGTTAACGTGACACGGCTGAGACTACTGTGCTTAGAAAGTGCAGATTGCAAGGCTTGTCCATGGCTGGCATCAGGAAACTTGGATTTAAGGAGAGTCCCCACCACTCTCAGAACTGCCTGTGCAAATAGTATGGTTTATGCTGAACACTTGCTTTCCTTCAAGGAGTCTGAAATTCTGGCACGTGATAAAAAGAAGGTGCCTACGTGATCAGCCTCACAAAAAGCCTTGGGCAATGACTCGCTTATGAGCTTCCCTGGAGAACAACATTTGACAAGTGGTGTCCCAATTTGTTGCTGGAGAAATTCAGTGCATCTTGTGCGACTTCACTGGGAGAGGACTCTTGAAGTGTGCGCCCAGTTTCTGCTGGTCTTTGCCCTACATGCCTTTTCCCCTTGCTGATTTTACTTTATATCTTTTCACTATAATAAATCACACCCATGAGCACAACTATATGCTGAGTCCTGTGAGTCCCCCTAGTGAACCGTTGAAACTGGGAGTGGTCTTGGGGACCTGAACACACAGCCAATCTGATCCACAGATTCTCATTTGTAACAGAGTAGCCTATCTCCTCACATTTTAAAAAAGGAATTACAAGTCTCTCCCCTGCAGAGACACTACATTGCCCCTCTCTGCGTTCAATTATAGCTATACATTTTTTACAGCTATTTAAGTTGGGAACTTGAAAGAGTCAGCTTTCTTTGGAAGCAGCCACAAAAGACTAAAAATTTAATGAGGGCAAAGAAGACATCAAGGGGGCAGAGCCAGCTGGAGGAGGCTGCCATCTGACACGCTTGCTCTGAGTGGTATTCAGCCGGTTAGTGGCAGCACTGCTATTTACCACGAAAAGCTAGTTAAAATGAGCATTTTCTGTCACACTCACACATTCTTAATAGCCAAATTCTTCCATGGCATGACCTTTTTGTGCAGGTCAGCTCCTTTGAGCAGCTGCATTTATTCTCTTCCATTTTTTCGTTTTGCTGGCACATTAAAAATAATACCTAAGGGTCTGAAAGAAGCCCTGCCATTGCTCAGAAGTGCCTGATTTACTCCTGGGGAGTAGCCCAGACCCTGAGAGAATTTCAATCCATGAGGTTTTATGATAAATGTCAGTGATTATGCTGATAATAGAATGGTCCACCAAAACTAGGCAAGGGAAGGCATTTTCTTTTTTGGGGGAGGGGGAAGCATGAACTGCTTCATGTAAAGCTTATGGCGGTGCTTTAGCATCCTGCTTCTCCTCCCAAGGGTGGGAGTGGGAGAGAAGAGAGAAAGAAGGTATAGGAAGGAAACAGACTACAAGGAAGGAAAGACAAGGAAAAGAAGTGGTCAGAGAATGTGGCAAAGGCTCGCTTCAGCTTCGAGCCTCTGGCCATGAAAATCCCTATCTCCAGGGGTCCTCTGAGGCGTGCTCAACCCCACCTGTAACCTGATGCCACTGGCTATACTTCATGGTCTCCCTGAGGCCACCTCCTCATCCTGCCCACCAGGCTTACTCTGACTGGAGCTTACAGGAGGGTGGGCCCATCATTTTGATCAAACACGCAGCTTTTCCAATCTCCTCATAAATTCTAAAAGCAGTTATTTACTCCCGTCTGGAATATCCAATGCCCTGTGCTCAGGAACAAGTCTGTGGTTCTTCTGTCCACAATCCTACATGTCTTCATGATGTCCCAAGCTGGGAAAGAGCCAGGAATCTGGACAGTGGTTGTTTTAGTCTGCCCAGGGTTTCTTCTTTAGAGAAACCTCTTCCTCCATGCCATATGTTTGTGAAGCTGTCAGTAAGGGTGTGCCGCCTGCTATAGGGATGGTATCATGACCCAAATACAGCAAGCCACAGGACTGCCCACTTGACAATGTGCTTTGTCCAAGGGGTGGGCACATGACACAAGCAGGGCCAACCAGAACTTTCCCCTGGGTTGGCTCTATGGACCAGGAGGATAGATTCTCTTCAGGGTAGGCTGCCAAGGCTGAGAGGATGGCTTTTAGGGCTTGCACCAGCTATCTTATCAGCCACATGGAAAAACTAAAATAGCAGAATAAGCTGAGAGTCTGGTGTGTGTTTGTGTGTGTGTGTGTGTGTGTGTGTGTGTGTGTGTGTGAGAGAGAGAGAGAGAGAGAGAGAGAGAATCTTATAGCATTGAGTTCTGCATTAGTTTATTAGCACTGCCACAACCCTGGTAATTTAAACAACGGAAATTCATTTTCTCACAGTTCTGGAGCCGAGAAGCCTGAAATCAAGGTGTCAGCAGGGCAGCACTCCCTCAGGAGACTCTGGGGAGAATCTGTTCCTTGAATCTTCCAACTTCTGGTGGCTGCTGGCAGTTCCTGACATCCTTTGGCTTGTGGCCACGTCACTCCAATATCTGCCTCCATCCTTGCATCACCTTCTTTTCTGTGTGCCTTTTCTCTCCTTCTGTGTCTAATCTTGCTCTGCCTCTCTTTTATAAGAATGCATATCATTGCATTTACAGCCCACCCAAATAATCCAGAAGAAATTCTTCCTCCCAAGATCCTTAACTTAATCACAGCTTTGCCCTGTAAGATAATATTTGCTCTTTTGCCACATTAGGTAACATTTACAAGTTCCAGGAAGTGACTCCAGCTTGGTAGGGGTATGCTTTTTAGCCTACAAGTCCCATTTGAGTCCCCAGGACCTTAGATTCTGCAGTTCTTCCTTCAGCCCCATGAGCCACCTCAGTAGACTCATCAGCCAGTAAGTTCCCTCCTGGCCCAGGCTAGCATGAATTGAGTTCAGTCACTTGTATTAAGGGTGTCTTGAATAACACACATCCCCATGTCTGCAGCAGGCTGGGCAATGAAGGAAGCAGCAAGGTGGAGTGGACAGAACATTTGCTCTTCGATGAGTGTTTGGGAAAATCACTTCCCTTTCCCAGCTCTGCTGTTTCAAAATCTTTGCAAATATTAAGCTTAAAGGACTATTGCATTTGTTTATGCTATCTTATTGTTTTAAACACCCTGTCATTATATTTATGCCTTGATGATCAGTTAAGAATTTCTTTAAATGTGATTTAAAAAACCCAACCTAAGAGGCTTGAGCAAAAAGAAGCAGGCAACAAACCTAAAAAGTCTAGGGCTATGTCAGGTACAGCTTGATTTGAGGCTCTGATGATGTCACTGGACTCCATCTCCTGGTGCTGCCTCTTCAAGGTTGGCAGTATCTCAGGCCCAGGTGGTGGCCCCCTGCAGCTTCACAGTCACACTATCCAGTACCCAGGCCAGCAGAAAAGAGAGTTAGCCTCCCTAATGAGTAAACAAGTCTTGGAATTGGATTTCATTGGCTCAATTTGTCTGACTGCTGTTGAATTCCTATTCAAACCAATCACTACAGGGATGAAATGTAGTGATTGGTTAATCCTATGCCATTTGCATGGTCGAAGAGTGGAAGAAGAATGGTGCTCTAGAGGGAAGGTGGGTGTTGTTACCTGAAGTGTGGGGAAAGCATGCTGGATGAGAAAGGAATCAACGTGTACTGAATATCATGGCATTAAAAATTTTTTAAATCCATTTATTTATCCAAATGAATAGGCCTGCCAAGCTTGTAATGAATAGATGGATTATCAGAAATCATACTTTTATAAATATAATACAAAAATGTATACTACCAACTTGCAGAGTTTTCCAAATTAATTTGAAGGAGATCACGTGAGTTTAGTACCTTTAGACAGGGCAAAATAGGCGTACATTTAAATTATGCATTAATCTGGATATGTCAATAAACACAAACATTTAATAAATACTTTATTTCCCCAAGTTGCTGATGAAACCATCTTGTCACAGATGCTCTCAATGATTACACAAATGTCACCCGAATATGATTAATTAACCATAAATTAACTGTAGCAAACATTATACTCAACTCTTCAAGTGTTCATTTGGCCTCAGTGTGAGATTCAATTTTCTGTAGCCATACTTTTCAAACTTTGTAGTTACATCCTACCACCAATAACAATGAGGCATGTATATATATATATATATATAAAATAAACCATGTAAAATATGTAATGAGTTAAAGATCAAATAATCAACATGCTTTTTTTTTTTTTTGAGATGGAGTCTCTGTCGCCCAGGCTGGAGTGCAGTGGCACAATCTCGGCTCACTGCAACCTCTGCCTCTTAGATTCAAATGTTCCTTGTGAACATTTGAATCCCTCCTGAGTAGCTGGGATTACAGGTACGCACCATCACATCTGGCTAATTTTTTGTATTTTTAGTAGAGGTGGGGTTTGACGATGTTGGCCAGGCTAGTCTCGAACTCCTGGCCTCAAGTGATCCACCTGCCTCAGTCTCTGAAAGTGCTGGGATTGCAAGTGTGAGCCACTGTGCCCAGCCTAAAATAATCAACATTCTTTGTTTTATTTATCAATAGTGAAAACACTTTTATGATCTCATTGAAAAAAATAATAGTAGTACATTTAGTGAGGGTGTTGTCATTACTTCATTTAGAATATATTTGCTAGGCTGGGGATGGTGGCTCACACCTGTAATCCCAACACTTTGGGAGGCCGAGGCAGGTGGATTGCTTGAGCTGGAGAGTTTGAGACCAGCCTGGGCAACATGGGGACACCCTGTCCCTGTGAAAAAATACACAAAATTAACCAGGCATGGTGGCATGCACTTATAGTTCCAGCTACCTAGGAGGTTGAAGCAGGAGCATTGCTTGAGCCTAGGAGGTTCGAGGTTGCAGTGAGTTGTGATGACAACACTATACTCCATCCTGGGCAACAGTCAGACCCTGTCTCAAAAAAGAAAATATTTGCTTAACATTTTGTGGCAGAGAGCTGAATGTCCTAATTCTATAATACCAAAAATTTTGATATTTGCTATTATAGCTGTCAGAGCTGAAAAAGCTAACTCAGTGTTAGGAGCTGAACTGAGTTCCTTCCAAATTCATGTTGAAGCCCAAACCCCCAATGTGATTGTTCTGAGATATGGCCTTTAAGGAAGTAATTAAGGTTAAATTAGGTCATAAAGGCAGAGTCCTCATTAGATAGAACTCGTGTCTTTACAAGAAGAGGGAGAAACACCAGGTAAGAGCCATATGAGGACACAGGGAGGAGGTAGTCATCTGCATGGCAAGGAGAGAGATCTCAAAAAAAATCAGTGCAGCTGGCACCTCAGTCTTGCCATTCTGGCCTCCAGAACTGTGAGAAAATAAGTTTCTGTGATTTAAGCCACCCAGTCTGTGATATACTTTTATGGCAGCCCCGGAAGACGAAAGCACCCACAAATATGACTCTATTGGCCTGACTTTGGTCAAATTCCTACTCTTAATCACTATGGTCAACAGGATGAAATGTGGTGATTGGCTTATCCTAGGCCATCTGCATGTTTGAGGAGTGGAAGAAGAATAGTTCTCTAGAGGAAAGGTGGGTATTGTTACCTGAAGTGTGGCGAAAGCATGCTGGATGCGAAAGGAATCAATGTGTACCCAATATCATGACATTAAGACACTCTACAGATCTGGATGGAAGATGTGTACCATTGGCTCACTCACCAAATTACTAATTTTCCAGTCCTATAAACCATTCATGCAAAGGTTTTTTTGTTGAAATTTGGCTCATAAATTCCCATCTGCTCTGGAAGTCAAAATTAATTAAAAGGTTGTTTGTTTGGCTGGTTGGTGTTTGTTTTGAGACAGGGTCTCTCTCTGTCACCCAGGCTGGAGTAAAGTAGTGCAATCACCAGTTACTGCAGACTTCATCTCCCAGGATCAAGTGATCTTCCCACCTCAGCCCCCTACTCTTTCAATAACTGGGACTACAGGTGTGTGCCACAATGCCCAGCTAATTTTTGTATTTTTTGTAGAGATGGGGTTTTGTCACATTTGCCCAGGCTGTTCTCAAACCCCTGGGCTCAAGTGAGCCTCCCACTTCAGCCTCCCAAAATGCTGGGATTATAGGTGTGAGCCACCATGCGGGGCCCAAGTTGTTGTATTTTTATATTTTTAACAAATGAGTAAATAAACCACTGGAGCTCTGTCCAAAGACGTTTAAACAGGTTAGAAAATTTTGTCTAAGGTTTTGTTTGTTGTTTTTTTGAGACCGTCTCGCACTGTCTCCCAGCCTGGAGTACAGCGTCGTGATCTCTGCTCACTGCAACCTCTGCCTCCCAGGTTCAAGTGATTCTCCTGCCTCAGCCTCCTGAGTTGCTGGGATTACAGGCACCTGTCACCATGCTGGCTAATTTTTGTATTTTTAGAAGAGACAGAGTTCCCCTACGTTGGTCATGCTGGTCTTAAACTCCTGACCTCATGATCCGCTCATCTCAGCCTCTCAAAGTTCTAGGATTACAGGCATGACCTGCTGCACCCTGCCATAAGTTTTTTAAATGTGTGTACATGAGAGTTTTTATGGCACCACACTTCTATCGTTTTGGATAACAAAATAGCCTAATGATAAGACCTTTCCAAACATCCCATTTCAAAATATTTTCTCTACAGCACAGTTCTTTTAAAAAGTAATTATTTTCTCACTCGTTGTTAGCATCATATTTTATCTTGAAAGGATAGATTGTGTGTGGATTATTTGGGCTCCTGGGTGAAGGCTTATCTAAATCCAGTCCTATCCATGGACTTCACAGCTATAGGGGTCAATAAATTCCATTTAACTGCATAAACCATATTTAAGTTGGCTTCTCTGTCACCTGACCAAAAAAATCCCTCACAAATATAAACTGTCAAACCTCTCATGCAGTTTGTTTTGTGATTTTTACTTCTTTTTGTCTTTTGCTTTATTTATTGTAGAGCTGACCATACGCCATAGCAGTTTTATCATCAGTACCTGTAAGATTTCTCTAATGAATTATTTCCATAGTAGTGCACCTTAATTATATGCTTACTGTGTACCAGGCACTATTCTAAATACATATTGATATATTTAATCTGCACAATAACTCTATGAAATCTGTACAATTATTATCACAATTTTACAGATGAGATAACTGAGATGCAGAGAGATTAAGTAACTTGCCCAAGGTCATATAATAAGTAATAAAGCCAAGATTTACTACCAAGGCAATTTTGTACCAAGGTAGTCTGTCTCATAAACCCATGTTTTTAATTACTACAGTACACCACAAAGACTGCACTAGTCACATGATAACTTTGACATCGTCCAACTATCTAATTTTTGCCACTATGATGGGTGTAAAGTGGCATTTATAATTTACTATGTAACTTTGGACATAGACTTAAACTCTGTGTCTGTTTCTTCATCTATAAATTAGAGGTAATAAAATAATACTGATTTCAAAGGGTTGTTGTGCAATTTAAATAATAGTAGTGATGTTGAGTTTCTTTTCTATATTTATTGTCCACTTGGGGTTCCCCTGTTGGGAAATGCCTGTTCATACCTATTCCACCCCCCTTTTTTTTAATTGGGTTTTCTTTTTCTTCTTGATTTGCAGAGTGTGTGTGTGTGTGCATGAGTTACATGTCAGTTGCAGATATTTATATCTCCTTCTATCATTTTGTCTATGGTGCCCTTGATTGAATAGGAATCTTTCATTTCATTTTGTGTAGGGCTGTTGTCCCCACAGGGTAGTGGGGTGTCCCTTATGCTGTGCTGAAGTGCAGGATCCAAGAAGTAAAAAGACGGGACACTAAAGAACTGGTGAAGAGCATCTGGACTTGGGGGCCGCATCACCTATGAGTGGAGATGGGCGAGAGCCCGAATGTGCAGAAGCATCTGTATTTATTTATTAGGCACAGGCAGGGAGAAGGGTCGTAAGTGAGGTCATCACCTATAGGCTTAGTGATAAGGCATACATAATTACATGAGTCACAAGCGAGGGGGCCACCCCATTATGTCACCTGGACAGAGAGGTGGGCCGTGCGCAGTAGGGAGTTGTACTGCACGCAGTAGTAGAGGGTTGTGTACAGAAAAGGGGTCCACCCCCATTAGGTCACTGAGGCAAGGATCTGGGCTGTGTGCAACAGGTGTTGTGCGCAACACTTCTTATCTGGGGGCTGGAGACTTCAAAGGATTTCTAATAGAAGGATACTGTAAGCCAATGCAGTGGGAGCCGACATACTTGTGCTCTTCTCTTAAGATATTTATGGGAGGATGATTTGAGCTAGCACAGAAGTGAGAAAAGACTGAGAGGGTATACAACATCACACCAGAGGGGTTCTTCTCTCTTGGTTATTTGTGGGATCTCAGGCCTGAGGCCTACTTTCCACAAGAACTGGATGCAAGGTACTAAACTCCTTTATCAGGAGGAGAGGCTCTTGCTCCAAGCCTGCCATACAGTGTATGCCCTTTTAGGCAGGGACGCCACTGCCTGGGTCTTTGGTTCTTGTCCTGGTTTGGCTGTTTTCCCATGTACTGCTTCTGTTCCGTGACTGCTCTAGGCATTCCTCCTACTGCAAACTACTATATGGTTATATGGAAGGATTAAATAAATCAGCACTAAATGTGTCAGTACAGCTCCAACTACAATACCTATATAATTATATAGAAAGATTATAGGGAACTAAGTATGATTATACATATAAGCTAAATATAGTAAGCAGTGAGTTATGCTTTAGGCACTAACTGTGCCTGGGGTCTGCACAGTTCTCCTTCCTTAGTGCCCATGGGGGGGTGTTACCTACAATTTTGATACACTCAAATCCATTAATTGTGCTCCAAATGTAGAGAGAATAAAGATATGAAGAACATTGTTTATGCTCTAAGCAACTTACTAGCTCGACAATCAAGAACAACTATGAGAACAAGTGTTAAACGTTGTATAGCAGTCTGCAATATAATGCCAAGTTTTAAAGGCTATGTAGCCAACAGTATAAACTTGGGAAAGTATCTGAATCTTCCTGAGCTTCAGTTCTATTTGGAAAATGGAAGCAATTTAAAAAGACCATTCCATTTACCATATTATTTATTTATTTATTTATTTATTTATAGAGATGGAGTTTTGCTCTGTTGCTCAGGCTGGAGTGCAGTGGCACGATCTTGGCTCACTGCAACCTCTGCCTCCCAGGTTCAAGGAATTCTCGTGCCTCAGCCTCCCAAATAGCTGACACTACAGGCACCCACCACTATGCCTGGCTAATGTTCATGTTTTCAGTAGAGACAGGGTTTCATCATGTTGGCCTCGCAAAGTGCTGGGATTACAAGGCGTGAGTCACCATGCCTGGCTTCCTTTCCATTTATTGTGATAAATAAAATAAGAGATGTTGAATGGCTCTCATAGTACCTGGTGTATAGTACCAACTACAATTTAGATGTGAAACAGATCAATGAGATAATAATGGCTATCATGTATAGAGGTCTACTACCTGCCAGGCATTTTTATATATAGATCTGCTTAAATTTCACAACTCTCTGCAAGGTATTACCACTGCCATTTGTCAGACGCAGAAACCTAGGTTCAGAGGGCTTACGTTATTATCTGATGAAAGTCAGGCTACACAGCTAGTAAATGGCAGTGATAGGATGGAAAGCCAGATTGGTTTGACCTCAAACCTCCTGTGCCTTCTACTATGCCAAGCTGTTGTCAGAGAAGATATTAAGGAAGCAATGAAACTTGACTTGGGTCCTGGAAACAAAACAAACAAACAAACCCAAGCATTTCAATAGACAGGAGGAAGGGAGGAAAGATCATGCCAGATTCTGAGGGAGTCCAGTGCATCTGCAAGGGATGCAATGTATTGTGAGTTACCTGAGGGCAGAAGCAAAACTTTGTCCATCATAGTTCCCTTCAATCTTAGCACAGTGACCAGGACAGAGTATCTGGTGGTGGAACATCTATTCCCTAATCTTATTACCATAACAAGGGAACAGAAGTAAGTTGTCTGACTGGTGAGTTTGAAAGAACTGGCCATGTGTCAGTTTACTCCCTCAAGTTTGGGGGGCAGGCATATCCCAGGAGGCACATGTTTTCTGCTTTTTTCATGCAGTCAGTTTAGTTTTTACACAGGCAGGTTTTCCAGCTCTGCTTGTGACTGAGTGGATATGTTCAATTCTGGACCCACTGCCCCTGCAGATCTAAAGCCACGGCTGCCATTCCAGCCTTTAGCAGAGACAAAGCTGACATTTTGCTCCCCATAAGTCTGACTCCTGCTGCTATCTCAGTGGATTCTGACCATGGGTATTATCTTGAAGCCCCCTAAAACTACAACAGTGGGCACTCAACAAACCTTGACAGCAGAGTGAATATGACAAGTTCAGAGGACAATGAGAAGACCCGCCTGCTAAGAGCAGAGGAAATATGCTGATGTAGTTGAAGAGAAGTTAGATGGACAGGATGGGCCCAGTAATGGATGGCTTATAAGAAAGGCAGAGTCTGGATTTGATGTGGGAAGAAGAGCGCTGAAACTTTCTGAGTAGAGGAAGAATGTGAACATGAGGAAGACAATGTCTAAAATAAGCTAGTGAAGGAATATGACAATGGATTGCAGTGGAGTCTACAGGGGAGAGCCTAGAGCCACAGGACAACGAAAGGAGGTTTCCAGAATTTTCAAGTGAGGGAGGATGAAGGTCTGGCCTAGGAAAGTGAACATGTGAACGGAGGCAAGGGGATGCATATGAGATCTCAGTGGGTAAACTGCCAGGCTATGGGGACAAGCCAGGTCTGGGAAAAGGAGATAGGTTTGAAGGCAACCACCCTGAAAGAGGTAGATGAGCAGGCCCTGAAGCTGAGGGGAGCGAGGCTTAGCCTTGGGCATGTGAAATCTGAGGTGTCAAGTGGCTCTGTTCTCCGCACCAGTTACGGCAGGAAAGATGCCTTAATTAGGAGCATTTTAGGGAGTTAACCCTGTCAAAGAGGTAGCACGCTTTCGAAGGCCGCTGGGAAGAAGCTGGTGAAGACTGCAAGCCTGAACGTAGAGGCTACTTGGGGTGACAGGGAGGAGGGACACAGGTGATGGGTGAGAGGGCAGAGAAGAGGAGGGGGACACCGCTTCCGACCCGAGTGAAGGAGGAGATGAGGCTGGCGGCAAACGCTGAACTGAGGATCGTTCCAGAAGAGGAAGGTGGCTGCCACCTCTCCCAGGACATGCACCGTAGTGCCCACAGCAGCCTTCCCCACACCGGCCGGTCTTCCCGCCCCTGCGCCCACTTCCCAGTGCCTGGCTGCTGTGACACCCTCAATCCCGGGCTGCCAGGTCTCCTCTGCATCCCTGGGCCTGACAGTTCAGCCATGGGGGTGGGGGCGGCTCCGCTTCCCAGGCCGCGGGACGTCTTTTCCTCCAGGTTCCAGTCCAGCCCCGGCCCAGGCCGGGCCCCCCACGGCACCGCCCACCTGGCCACAGCCGCAGCCCCCCCGGGCCGCCGCCAGCCAGCAGCCCCTCCCGGGGTGGGGTTCCCCTCCCCCTCCCCTCCGCCTTTGTGGCAGGGACCCCTGGGACGCTCCCTCTGCCTCCGCTCCACTTCCAGCGGGGCGAAGGGGCGCGGGGCGGTGCCAAGACAGGGGTTCGGCTGCGCCAGGACTCCTGCGGGCTCACAGGAGCAGGGGGCGGGAGGAGGGGGAGCCGGAGCCGCGGGGGCCGCCGCAGCAGAAGGGGGAGGAGAATGGGGAGGAGCTGGGGGGCAGGCAGGCGGGGAAGGAGAGGTCTTAAGGGGCGGCGAGCCCAGGTCGGACATCCTCCGAGGCTGGCGTTCGGCGGCGCTCCCACCTCCGCTTAGAACTGGCCGCGGTCGTCCTGCCTCGCGCCCTCCGGAGACCGAGACCGGACCACGGTGAGCGCAGGGCGCGCGGCGCGGAGGCCGGACTCTGCAGGCGGCCGGGGGTGCTCGGGCGGAGGGAGCGAGCCTGCGGGACCCGAGCAAGTTTCCCGGGTGGGCGCGGGGCCCGGCGCCTTCAGTCTCGCTCTCTTGTCTCTTCCGCAGATGTGGAAACGCTGGCTCGCGCTCGCGCTGGTGGCGGTAGCCTGGGTCCGCGCCGAGGTAGGCGAGGGGCCGAGGAGTCCGAACTCGGGCCCCGGGGCCGCTCCGGTCTGCGTGCCTGGGGATGCTCTCCCGGGGCGGCGCGGGGAGTTTCCGTCCTGGGGTGGGCTGGGGTAGAGCTGGGGGAGCGCTGCGGGAAGAAATGCTACTCACGAAACTTACATCTCGAAAGCAGGAAAAGTAGTTCGGGCCGTAAGCGGGAGCCCCGCCGCGGCTAACATGGAGGGAGAGCCGGGAGGAGGAGAGGGGCGGGATGGGCCGGCCGGGACGAGGCGGCGACCCGAGCAAAAGCGAGTTCGAAAAGGCGCCTCCATTCCTTCCTTCATTTCAGAGGAGACTGAGAATAGTTGGGAACTTTTCCCTCCCAAGTCTGTCTCCTGGGGGCGGGGGGAGAGGAATCTCGGGATTCTTCTTTTGGGACAAAATTCATTTTATTTTCCTCTTTTTCATGATTTCCTGAAACGTATTTTCTTTGTAAAGTGTTCTCGGATTTTGTGTTATCATCTGGGCCATGTAGCGGCCTTTCCCGAAATGTTCCCTGTAACGTTGCGCAAGAGAAGATCCATTGCTCTGCTCTTTGGGGGCTCGAGTTTCCACTTAAAGCATTTCAGCGCTTGTTTTTTTGTACTAATTTTTTCAACTCCAGCGTCCTTCCCTGCGACACTACCGACAAACCAACAAACTCTTTGCTCAGAAGCCCTTCATTAACTCAAAGGTTTATGGACAGAAAATAAACAATTCTAAATTCCCCGGGCTCCAGTCTCCGGAAAAGTGAGGTCAGAAACTAAACATTTGATAATTACGGCAGGAAATATGGAAGGAATTAAAAAGCATGAGGGAGAAGAAATGGAATGCACATTACAAAAGAAATAGCTCCCTGGTGGGTGGTTTATGCTTCCCCTTTGAATTTTTTCCCTCATTTTACGGTTTAACCACACCCTTAGCATCGCAGCTTGACTCTGCCAAAAAAAAGTCATAAATGCATACAAGGTCTTCACAATTAAAAAAAAAAATGCATTGTACTGAATTCTCATTTAATTCACTACTACATTGTTAAGGTGGAAACTCAATCAACTGTTTTTATTCCCAATGAAATAAAAGTAGCTAATATTTATTAGATATCTGCTGTGTTGTAATAAAATTCCATTTTAATGACAGATAAATTGAGTCAGGGAAGGTTACCCAATGCCCTCGGCTATTAAATCATGGGGGTGGGATTTGAACCCAAGCAGTCTGGCTCCAGACCCAAGGCTCTTGACCACTAGCCCACACCACTTCCAAGCACAATGGTTTAACATTTACCAAATACGTTTTTTTATACCAGATGTTGGGCTGTGTACATTACCTGCAGTTACTTCTTTTAAAGCTCCCAAACACTGTAATGTAGGTTGTTATTATCCCCATTTTACAGAGGAGGAAATAGGTTTAAGGAGGTTAGGTAACTTGCCCAGGGCCTTAAAACTAGTTAGCTCTGAAGCAGGATCGGAACCCACCTCTTTCTACCTTTGGAGCCCCTCTTGAACTCCAGGTCTGCCTCTCATCCATTTGGTTTTCCAGGGTTTGCGTTTGAGGGAGTATCCCCCTTCACTGGTTGGTTAAGAAACATTCCTCCATCCCCTGCTGTGGCCCTCAAAAGGCAGCTGCAGACCAGTGATGGATGAGGTGAATCCCTGGTTGGTTTTCCAGCAGGCTTAAGAATTGCCAGCCAGTGTGTGAAATCACTCAGTGAACTGGAATGCAAATATGAGGTGTGAGGAGGCTGTTGGTTCACTTACCAGGCTGTGTGGCCCAAGGTCTGGGATCTATTCTAGGCGGCCTGCACAACACACCCCCCTCCTGACCCCCTTCCTCACAGGGAAAACTTAGCCCTGGTGGGAAGTTCCCCCGGCAGCAATTTCCTGCTGGAGGTAGAAGAGCATCCAGTGCTCTCACGGAATTCCCAGGCAAAATCTACAGGGAAGAAGGCAAAATAGAGAAGTACTGAGGCATGAAAACAGAGTGCCTTGGTGGAGAAAGGAGGCTGTGAACTCATAGTGTGTGGAAATGGTTACAGTGAAAACAATGAGGGGTAGGTATGAGCCAGGTTACTTCCTGGAAATGGTTACAATGAAAAGAGTGAGGGGTATGTATGAGCTAAGTTAGTTTTTAAAAATGGTTACAATGAAAAGTGAGGGGTAGGTATTAGCTAGGTTAGTTTCTGAAAATGGTTACAATGAAAAGAGTGAGGGGTAGGTGTGAGCTAGGTTATGTTTCATGGCTCCAGGTTATTAAGGATTATTATCTTTTAATTATTCCAACCTCTTGGTGCCTGGACAAGTAACATTTGGCAAGTTTTTATTCCATTTAATAATAATATACCTTTATTGATGAAAAGGTAAGTTAACTCTCCCTGTGAGAATTGTAGTTTGGATTTTTTTGAAAGCATTTTATCTTAGGCTAATGGTGCTTGCCGTTTAAATTTTTTTCCTTGTTAACTCTAAGGACAGTCTGCAAAAATGGTCACATCCTGGTATTTACAGTCGTTATTGACATGAATCTATTTTAGTAAACTTTAAATCAGCTAAAATGTACAAATATTGTTGAACTTTTTAGAAATGAAATTTAGAAAGTAAATTGAGGCTTCTTGGTGCGTTCTGCTTTTCTGCAACATAAATATTTAATTCAGCATATTTTTAAAAACGTAAGTGCTTTACAAATCATGTTGTTATTTGAAGAAACCAAAGCCTCTATAGTAAACTTCCAGAATCAGAGGTGCTCACCGCTTGGGAAAAGGTGGTTATCAGTATTAATGCCAATCTATGTAAATCCCATTTGGTTAGATTCACAAAAATAATAACAAAATTCATTAAGGAGCCTGGGCTCAGTGGCTTATGCCTGTAATCCCGGCACTTTGGGAGGCCAAGACGGGAGGACTGCTTGAGCCCAGGAATTTGAGACCAGCTTGGGCAACATGGTGACACCAAATCTTTAAAAAAAATAAAAATAAAATTAGCTGGGCATGGTAGCACATGCCTCTGGTCCCAGCTACTCAGGAGGATGAAGCAGGAAAATCACTTGAGCCAAGGAGATTGAGGCTGCAATGAGCCTTGATGGTGCCACTGCACTCCAGCCTGAGCAACAGAGCAAGACCTTGTATTTATAGAAAGAAACTCATTAAGGAAAGTGTCATATTGTTTTGAATGTGTTCCTTGGTCTTCTGCTTCCTTGGCACCTCAGGGTTGCTTTTTGATTGTTTCCTCTCTTTCTTTCTTACTTGCTCACTCACTACTCTGTCTGCAGCATATACCTTTACCCAGCCTCCCTCCAGATTCTGCACCATCTACCTGAGCACACACATCCATGCATGCACTCTGTAGTCTGCTTGAAAGAGGGTGCTGGGTATAGCATGTGTCTCTAGATGTGTGTAGGTTAACATGGATGGACCAGGCAAAGAGGGCATCAGCAGAGGGAGTGCTTCCACTAACAATTACACAGATACCCCTTTTCTAGATTCTCTGGGGAAGGGGCTGTGTGAGCCTGCTCGTGCACCTTCTTCCATCCCCCTCCCATAGGGAACTGCTACAGTTCATTGAGAAGTGTCGATGGTGGGTGCATGGTATGCAGCCTGGGAAAATGTTGAGAACACAGGTGTTGGTGTGTGTGCTTTTGAAGCTGAGTTAGTGAATATCTATCACTCTAACATGGCAGGCTGGAGAGAACCCTGTGGCCCAACTGCCTGCTTTAGGAAGACAGCCCTGGCAAATACCTAAGCATACCTCAAATCTCCCTTGGTGGATGTCTCTGCTGTCACGATGATTCCCAGCATTCCAGGTCTAGAAATTCATTATGATAACTCACATGTACAGTGTACTGATTTGTAGTTCAGAATACTCATTCCACTAAAGGATCCATACTTGACCGATGAACTTTGAGAGCGTTACCTAAGAGAAAATAACAAATCTATAAGCAGATGTGTGTCACTTGGCTCTAGACATGCAATCCTAGAAAATTATGAGGGCTTTGTCCCTCTGTGGCCGTTTCTTAACCTCATTTGTACCCTATTATTAGCATATAGTTAACCACTAGGGGTTTTGTTTGGAAGCTCCTCTTTATTCTTTAGAATTGTTCTCATGGTAGACTCAAGTAAGCCTTGCATCTAACCCATATCTCTGACTGCTTCTTCTTGGAGCTGCAGCTTGTATATTAACCAACCTAAAGAGATCGCTAAAATCATCTCTTGATTGTTTATCCTTTGGCAAATAAGCTACTTGTTGCAATTCTAAAGACCATTGCTGGAAATTGGGGTGTGGAAACATAGCAGAGACTCTGCCGACTAGCCAGACCAGAAGGGCAAGCCCCCACTATATGAGGCTCTGGCCATTGCAAATGGCTTTAGAAGGTGAACACATTACAGTTCCCTTGGAAGTCTCTGGATTGGGTGATGGAAAGCAGGACTCCATCCCCAGGCTCACAGGAGCAAGTTGGAGAGGAACCGTGAGGTGAAGATCCGCTCGTGGGCTGAGGTGGATGTAATGACCCCAGAGGAAATGCCCCAAAGATGAAAAGAAAGTCTTCAAAGTCAGTGAGGCAGAGCAACACATGCTGCCACAAGAACAGGAAGTAAAGAATGAACTGTAAATACCCGTGATCACATATGAGAATTGAAAATGTCGTGGATTCTTTGTCTTAGACCTCTTCAAATAACTGGACATCCCACAGAATGTTTCTAACAGATGTAAATTGTATTAGCTTAATGATACCAGTTAGTAGGGGGAAAAAAGTATAGTTAGATAGGTTCATTTTGTAAGCCAGATGATTAATGTCCTATGAGGGCATTAATTTTTGTCTAAGATGCTCTATTCTGACTCCTCAATTTTGGCAAGGGGCACTTTCTCTGAGAGTGTGCCATGAATGGCATGGCTCTCCTTTCACTGTGCTCATCAAGTCATGTTCCCTGCTGCAGCTGAGCACACCTGGCACTCAGGTCAGAGTCACAGTGAAGCACAAGGCATGGTCTCTGCCCTCATGTTATTTACAATCTAGTGGTGGGCCCAGGTGCTTTAAATTGTGGTAGCTACAGTTTACATTATTATAACTACATAGCAATGAGTAGCTTTATACTTATTATTGCTGGTTTTTAAATTTTACATTAATGTAGGACCTCCCTTTGTAAAATCATTTTATGCTAGCAAACTGCACAAATCTTCCATGTATAGCTTCATGAACTTTTACATCTGGCCCATGTAAGCACCACCCAGCAAGACTGAGGGAGTTGGTACAGAAAGGAAGCTATGAACCTGTATGTTACCATAAAGTTAACATACAGAAAAATTTACCATGAAGAAAATGAGGGATAGGGATGATCTAGGGTACATTTCATGACTCTGTGCCCAAAGACACCTACCTTTTAGTCTGTCTGTTCTCTTGGTGTCTACTCCAGGTAACATTTGGCAAGTTTTTAATCCGTGTTTTAACAATAGCAAACCTTCAATAATTAAGGAAAGGTAAATTAACTCTCTCTATATGAGGCTTACTATTTGGATGTTGTTTTAAGCATTTTAACTTGTTACTAACAGTAGTTACAACAGAAAATGGCTTTCCTTATTAGCTACAAGGATGTGCAGCAAACAGTGAAATACAGCCTTTGTTGACATGAATCCATTTTAGTAAACTTTAGATCGGCTTTGGGGAGCTTTCTGGACTGTTTTGTAGATGGATGGATAGATATTCCAGGGCTCACTGTAATCTACATTAAATTCACCAAAGAAACTCAAGTCATTCTGTTTGACCACTTTGCCCTGGTCATTATTACTTTTAAAGGGATTCTGTATAAGATGTCAGTCATGTTATTTATGACAGCAAAAAACTTAAAACTGACTAAATAGCCATAGGAGAAGGGTTAAGTAAATCATGGAACAGCTATATGTCCCACTAAAAGCATTTACAAAAAAATGTTGAAGCTCTGGCAAATGATTATAATTTAATTTGAAAAGCAGATACCCCCCCCACCAGCTTTATCCTCACAACTGTAAAATTTATAGAAAAGTCTGACAAACAAATGTGTTAGAAATTATCTGTAGTTAGTGGATTTATGGGTCATTTTATTCTTTGCTCTAGTCTTTTCTGTATTCTCTTAAGCTCTAATGAGCATAGTTTATTTTCATATTTTATCAGAAAATAACACGTTAACTTTTTAAATTAAATAAAATAGCATATATTTGGAGAAGAGAAAATCCCTCTTGAAAGAAGGAGGGGATCACGAGGATCATCGTGGTGTCAAGGCACTGGATGAATTATTCAAGGGGCAGGACTTAAGGAGAAAACAGTTGGGGGGGTGGAGTGAGGTTCTGAAGGAATGTGTTCTCTTTCTGGGTCCACAAGGGAGTGTAGGTTTAAGGACAAGAACTTCCCAGTGCCATGCCCCCCTCTCATCTCTCTCCATTTGGGAGATTTAACAGTCTCCGTTTTAATTTTCGCGGGCGTGGGAAGAATCAAAAGTCGATCACTCCAGCGGAAGCTCTAAGGAACTCTTTTCATTGGCCGGGGTTCTTGGAGAAGGTAGGGGTCCTCCCAGGTTAAAAGTCCTCTTCTTCCACACCCCTACAGATTCCATGTTTGGATCCCCTTCCACACACACTCTGTCTCTCGTGTGGAAGTTCTCTTCTCCTTTTTTTTTTTCTCTTTCTCTACCTAAATAAAATCACTTCTCTGCAACACTGTTTGGGGTCTGGTATTTACTTTGCAAGTGCATCTGGTCCCTTCTCTCATTCTTGAGAGAGCAGGAGACCAAGAACCTTGGAGAAACGTCCTCTCAGGGGAGCTGAGGGCATCCCTGAACCTCAACAGTTCTATGCTAACCACGATTGCTTTCAATCCCTTCTTTCAGAACAATTATCAACATCAATCACCAGATGTATGAGATGTGCCTGCTAGACCCTGTAGACAATGAAAACAAGTACCTCCCAATACTATGAGAGGTACTTTCAGGGATGGCACAGACATGGCATACATATCACCACTACCCTCTTCCTCACGCATGGCAGACATTTCTAATCAATTGTAGAATTCTTTCCTCCTGAACTTGGAGAAGGTTTGAAAATCCTACTTAGCAATGTTCTAGGTAGCCACTAGCAATCAGAGTCTGTATGAGATGAAAACTATTTGCCATCCCTGCTGGAAAAATCAACCCAATTTGACAACCACTGATACATCTTTAGCCCAAATTAAGATGATTAGAAGGCAGAGTTCGGGACTGTGAGAAACTGACGAAACAACATGAGGGAATAGATGATAGAACTGGGTTAGCAAATGGATGAAATGTCAGGCAAACAACACTTAACAGATTCTGGCCCAAGCTTCTGAGCTCTTTGGATGGATCTGAACACCTTGAAGTAAGCTAAACCTTCTAACGTTGGCCTCATCAACAAAAATGTAATAAGAATTTTTATGGCTATTCTGGTGAAGTAAACAGTTGCTCTTGCTAAAGTTCTAAGAGCTGCTGCTGTCATAGATAACAGCTTTTGCATTAGCTGCAGCCTGGCAATAACTTGCTAATAGAAAGCTCTTTGGGTAGGTGGAGTACAGAATAAATCCCATAAATCTTTATTTCCTGCTTTGGTTGGAAGATTTCCATTTAATCTCTTCACAGACTTGAGATGCTTATTTGGAAGGCATCACCAATAAACTATTCTCAGGATTAAGTCTGAATGTATGACCCCCAATATATCCCTTGAATAATCCTGGACACTATTGTGACCAACCAGGCTGCTGCCAAACAAGTCATGTGATACATGACAAAAGCTATCACATGGTGTAGGCCCAGATTGTGTGTGTGTGTGTGTGTGTGTGTGTGATATTGGCTTGAGTTGATATAAGGAAAATGTCTCTCTGGCTATACTTTTTGTTGTTTCAAAATTTAAAATCCTATGTCTGAGGCAAAATTTGTCTTTTCCCCAGTCTTTCCTCTTATACTTCAATGACAGCTAATAAGTATAATTTATTAATCTACAGAAGTGTCAGGCATTATGCTAGTCAGTTTGCACATATGCTACTCTTAGAAACAGTGTGGGACTAAAGGGCCTTACCGTGCAGATCCCTGTTCTGAAGGAGCTGCTACCACTATCGCTGCTGTACAGCTCAAATGGATCTGGCCGTTAGGGGTCAGATGTAAGGCTTTAGCAGAAATTCCCCTTCCTCACCACTTGCCACTATTTCAGAAAATCCTGAAACATGGCAGTGGGAGAGATGGCCCCTGCCTTCTCAGAATTTAAAAGACTCCACTTGAGCAGCTGGGGCCATTTTCAGCCTGTCCACCTTGCCCTCCTAATTAGCATGTCCAGTAGATGGCAGCTTTTGGGGGCTCTGCTATTTGTCTTTTCCCATTTTCCTTGTCTTTTCTTGTTCTCAATTCTGAGTGTCTCCAAGTCTTTTTTTTTTTTTTTTTTTTTTTTGACGGAGTCTCGCTCTGTCGCCCAAGCTGTAGTGCAGTGGTGTGATCTTGGTTCACTGCAACCTCTGCCTCCCGGGTTCAAGTGATTCTTCTGCCTCAGCCTCCTGAGTAGCTGGGATTACAGGTGCCCACCACCATGATTGTATTTTTAGTAGAGCTGGGGTTTCACCATGTTGGCCAGGCTGGTCTCAAACTCCCAACCTCAAGTGATCCACCTACCTCAGCCTCCCAAAGTGCTGGGATTAGAGGCATGAGCCACCATGCAGGCCTAAGTCTGTCTTTTCAGTAGACCCTGTAACAAAACCATTTTGTTATTAAGAGCAACATTGTAGAATAATGAAAGAGTCTGACTTAGAAGTCCTGCTCTACCCTTTTCTGGGCACCTTTTTAAAGTCACCTAATATCTCTAACTTGTGGCTTCAGTTAAGAAGCGAGGGCTTTGGGGCAGTGGACTGAGTTTGAATTCTGGACTTGTCTAGCTGTGAGACCTTGTGCAAGTTACTTAACCTCCCTGAAGTCACTTTCCTTACCAGTAAAATGGGAATCGTTCCTGTCTCTCTCTCTGTCTACTCAGTTAGATAATGAAAAAGGTCTCCTCTACTCATAGTATATAGTCAACACTAAAAACAAATACCTGCAAGAGATGAAGGGTCGCTTACCAGTCCCTACGAGGCACTGACGAAGAATGTTTTTGACTCTGTAATGATTTCAACATGAGACTTCTCAATACACAAATAAACATCCACTAGGCATCGTCTTTATTTGTAGAGCCTTTGTGCTGGCTCAGGTTGTTACTCAGATTACTGATTTATCCTTGAGAGGAAGTATAACATAATGGCTTAGTGCTCAGACCTGGTAGCTAGATTAAGTCCTAGCACTGCCCTTACTAGCCATGTGATCTTGGGAAAGCTATTTAAAACCTCTCTGAGCCTGTTTCCTCATCTCTAAAATGGGCTTAATCCAGAGTATCTGCCCCATAGGTTAGTTGTGAGAATTTATAAGCTTTTTCATGTAAAGCAGTTAAGAGTGTTTTGGCACACACTGTGCGGTGCTAGCTGGTGTTATCATCCTCATGGCATTTCTATGGGAAGAACTCCAAAAGCCATGAAGGATGTGTGTGTGTGTTTGAGCACACATTCACACATATGTATATGTGTGCTCATGGCATGCAGAAGTCTCCTTGCTTGTTTTTCTCTCTCCAGAGATTTAAGTATCACCTTCTTTTTTAAAGAGAAAACTAGGATATTTCCTTCAGTGGACAATTTAAGGCCCAGAATTTATATCAGAACCCTTGCTTCCACTGAGCCAATCTTGCCCTTTAACTTCTTTGTAGTGTTTCTCCTGTGAAGCCACGGCTCTGTCATTCCTCCAGGAAGAGATTTAAGTACTCATGGAGCATCTACTGTGCATGGGCAGTAGGATGGGTAAGCCAGCATAGGTTCTCCCTAAAGGCAGAGTAAGTGAACGAAAATAACTGGAAAGAAAGCAGAAAGAAAAAGCAAAAAATGAGGTATATATGGAAGTGGCCAACAGATATCTTGGGTGGTCATTTCCATTTTGCTGTGGTCTTCATAGCATGGCCTGTTACCAGGCAATAAATTCCAAATTTTTTGTGTGGAAAATGTGATAGTGCAAAGGAACTGGATCCTTTGCTTTCATTATTTCAAAAATAAGTACCAATTACTCTCAAAGACAGGGTAAGAAGTATTCCTGGAGCAATCTGGAATTTGTCCCTTGGGGAGCCCAGGCCACAGCTTCTGGTACTTTGCACACAGACCTGGAGTCCCATTAGGGAGGGGCTGCTGTGTCTGCAGCCAGTCTGATGCCAGCCTCACATGCCCACCCCTTCCTGGCCCTGGAGCCAGCTCTCTGTAGTGCTCCTTGCGTTGCTTTTTGCTCTTTGCTTCATCTTTCTCCTCTATTTTCCTTCTCTCACCATTACAGAGAGGTCATCCCTAAGTGCCTGGGCTACAATAGGAGCTGCCAAACATTGACGAACCACCATGTTCACATTAGATGCAGAGATAAAACTGTGCAAAATCTCAATACCCTATTTTGCATCATTCATCTGGGACAAAGTAAAATTTTTCAAAGTCAAATTAAAAGAGGAAAGCAAAAGATATTGTAGATCTATTCTCTGTCAGGCACTGAGTTAGTGCTGGTGGATAAGAGACCTCGTTCCCAAAGAGCTTGTAGCCCGGTGGGGAGGCAGACAGGAACACAGGGTCAAAGTGATGCAATGTGAGTGTAGGACAGAGCTGAGAACCTAACCCAGCATGAAGGGTTCAGGAGCGCTTCCAGGAGGACGTGACCCTCTAGCTGAGATCTGAAAAATGGCTGATGGTCACTGTGTCTTACTTGTGAAACTTTGAAAACAAACCAAAGACACTTCTGCTAGGTAACACGCACTCAGCATTGTAGAGGCCCAATCATGTAACTTTCCAGGTTACTTCAGTTGTTGTATGGCTTATGTGCCTGGAAGGACACTTCAGGCCTGGTCCTCCTGGCCACATAGACATGGCAGGCATGATCTCCATTTGGATTCAGGTCCAGTTACTTCTGAATCACATAAGAGTGTAGTTTTTACAATGGAGCATTTGCAGCATTATGGTCAGTGACTTGGGAGTTTTGGGGTTTTGTTTGTTTGTTTGACACAAGATCTTGCTCTGTTGCCCAGGCTGGAGTGTAGTGACAAAATCTTAGCTTACTGCAGCCTCTACATCCTGGGCTCAAGCAATCTTTTCACCTCAGCCTCCAGAGTAGGTGGGACTACAGGCATGTGCCATCAAGCCCAGCTAATTTTTGTGTTTTTAGTGGAGACAGGGTTTCACCTTGTTGCCCATGCTGGTCTCTATCTCTTGGGCTTAGATGATCTTCCCTCCTTAGCCTCCCAAAGTGTTGGCACTACAGTTGTGAGCCACCACAGTCAGCCTAGGGAGATGTTTTAAGACAATTTCTTTGTTCTTCAGATGTACTCACAACTGTTCCGCAGTAAATAGGCCAAATGGCAAGACAGCTCTAAAACACCAGCTGAGTTGCTGGGTAGGGTTGTACAGACTGTTCACTGCAAAAGTGTGTCATGTACCTGTGTGTGGCACAGGGCTTTTCTGCCCACCCACAGGAAGGGGCACCTTTTTTTCTAACTGATGTGCAAAGCTCCCCAAACCCAACATTATCTCTGAGTCATATGATGTTTATTAGACTATGGCGGTCATTTCTACATTTGTACATTTTATAAATCGATTTCATTCAGACTCTTGCAAAATTTTTGTAATAGGCCTCCGTCAAAAGCCAGTTCTGTGTTTTTGTGGCTTTTCCTCATAGATAAGCAGAGATGATAAACCTGGAAATCTTAAAAATTTGTTTTTTTGTACCCACAGTGTGCTACGTTTGGGCTATTGCCCAACTGAATCTAGTTTGAGAACTGTGATTCCCCAGGAATTAAGACAAGTATTCCCAGCTTCCTTCTGATTGCTGGATTAGCAGAATTTCCTCAGCCTCCAGCTGAATTCCTGCCTCTGCGAAGAAATGTCTTAGAGTGAACCTCCAGCCTGGAGTCTGTCAGAGGTTGTGTCATATGTTTGCATTAGCTGAACAAAAACCGAGCAGGCTTTCCGGCCTTGCTCTCCCCTCCTCCCTGCACGCCTCTCCGCTGGGAGAGGCCAGTTAAAGTCTAGACACTGTCTGCTTGGCTCTGTGCCTTTTTAGCACAATCCACGCAGTTCTGCAGCTCTGACTTTGGTTGCCTGTCCTCACTCGTTTCCCCAGTTTTCTTAGTCAGCCTTAAACTGTCTCGGGAGACTGGCAACGAGCGGCACACATAGGAAACAGGTGAGTGAATTTATGAGCCTGTCAGGATTCAGCTGCCTTGAAAGGTTCAGAGTGAAGATAGCAGCAGTGCTGGCTGAAGCTGTGGCTAACTTTACAGACATCCTTGGTGTGAGCTGGCTTCAAACAAACCTTCATTTACTGTCCAGAGATGGGCTGGGACAAATAACTCAGGACAGACAGTGGCACCCTAGGTAATGAGCCTCATACCATGTGGACTTATGCAAGCCACCTGACTGCCAAATATGGGGGTTAGAGTAGGTGGGCTCTAAAATGCAGCTTTGAAATCCTATTCATGTAAAAGGAGGCAGATATTCTAGGCTCGATTATCAGAATATTCTACTTAATGAAATTGGGTTATTTGATTAGCTCTGATCCTGATTTACAGCCTAGTGAAGAACAGTTTGAAAGAGAGGCTGGCTCAAGAATCAGAAAACAGAGTGAATAATAACAGGAGGCATTTTGTGTCCTTTACTTCCTCTCGCATGTACTGAGTGGAATATAAACAGTACAGCATGTGGCACCTGAACAGTCTTGATGCCCAGGAATCCCAAATGCTGTTTACTCTACAGAAAGGAACCACTTGATTTTCCATTTCAGAAGCCAACTGCTCAACAACACTGGGGAAGAAATGAAGAATGCTGGGTCTCCTTGCAGTCAATCAAGAAATCTTTGGGGGAAAAAAAGAGAAGACAACCCCTAATTCAAAGTGTGCAATTTGAGATTTATTGAACTTATTTGAAAAACAAAAGCAAACAAAACTTTCTTCTCGCTTCTGTAAATGTTCACATTTTCTTTTAAAAATAATGATGTAGTATTGCAAATGGCTTATAGAAACATGTCTGAAACTTGCACGGACCCTAATTTTGTTTTCCAGAAAGCTTCTTACCTTCTCACCATGTTGCCTGGCCCATGATCAGGATCCAGGGGCTCCTGGACAAGTATTAATAGATTTCCTGCCATGTTCCCCTGGCCCTAATCTCTGATCAGTTCAAGGCTCTTACTACAGCCCATGAGCACTGGTCTTTGGCTTTGACCCAACAGTTAAATCAAGTGACTTGTTAGGGTGAACATAGTAAGGAAGCAGAGGCCAATGCAGATGTTATAGTCCCGCTGAAATGCTTGGTACCTTGTCTGTACTCCAGTTCCTGAATCCCTCTAGCCAGTCCCAGTGTGCCTAATTGTGCTATTGATCCTGACTGGGGAGCCAGCCAGCTCAGTATTGGAGGTGGCTTTTCTAGTAAGGGTACAGTGCAGGTTAGAATTAAATTAAAATTGGCTGTGCCCCAAGGTAGACTATATGTGCGTGTGTGTGTCTCTGTGTGCGTGCATGGATGTGTGTCTGTGTACATAGAGAATACACATACATACAGATATACACTGACTTAAATTTCACCACTTGGAGAACATAACCATCTCCCGGTAGCTCAAAGAGTGAGACTTCTCACAAAAATTCCTTTGGAATTTGACTGTTTTGTTTTAATTTAGTTCAGTGTTTGATCTCTGTTATACTGCCTGATTTCCTTCTAAGCCTAGGCACATAGACCAGTGCTTATTTTTATGGTGCGAAGTTTGCCTGTTAATGAATTTAATAAATGCATGTCATTCATTCACTCATTCCCTACCACATTCCAAAATTAAGAGATATGTTTTCCCTCCCTAATCCCACTGCCAACATATCCTATTAGCTTCTGTAAGGGTTGGGCTAATTACATGTATTTTTAGCTATTGAGAGGGTAGTTTGTAGTTTATGGCATAACATTTGTGACAGAGAAAAAGAAAATGGACGAGAACTCAAAAGATGGTCCGAAAAATTTCTGATCACTTTCATACAGATAACTGACTCAACTAAACTGTAGTGTGAAATTGATACATGTGGAATTTCTATCAGAGAGGCTAAACACTATTGAAACAGAAATACAGATGCTCATCCTGAGCGAAGACTCAAACATACCTGAATTCCGTTTACTGTCAGGGTTTCTACCAGGAAGGCTAAGCATGGCTTCTTGGTGGCCCAGCCCGGCTCACAAAACTTGCTTTCGAATGGAGGCAGATGTTTGCATGCCAGTCATTCACAAATACTCAGAGCACTTGGCTTCACTTCTCCCAGAGCACCACCATCTTTGGTTCTGCACTATGTGCTATAATTATGATGCTGTAAGGACAGGATGGCACCTACATCAGAAGCAGGAAGTTCACCTGGCTTCTCCCTAGAGTCCCAACAGTCTTTCAGGAATGTGTCTGTTTGTGCTTTGTTCCCCTTCTTCTGGTTTTCCCTCCTTGACATTTTGTTTTCTTTCCTTTCTTATCCTGTGTGGCCTTGGTCTTGCTGACAGCCACATGCAGAGAGGCAGATTTTCTGGTTTAGCTATTTAGTTTAAGGAGAAAGACGTTCACTTTATGCGTTAATTGGTGTCTGCATCCTGTTCCACAGAAGGGTAATTTTCTGTGTGGCACCAAAGGCTTGATAATGATCAAAGAAAACCCCAGTTCCCAGTAGGAACATACTTCAGGTGTGAGTCCACTTTGGGTTTCTCACTCTCCTTGCTTGGGAGATGGAACTCAGAGGGAGAATGGGACTGGGAAGTATTTGGAGTAGAGGCCATACATTCAAGTCTTTGCTAAATGTTGGGTATAATAATTTCAGTACTCACTGCGGACTTATTTCTTAATAAAACTTCCCAAGCTACTTGTGGACCGTATTGTTTTAAAGGATAGTTACAAAGTTAACAGCTTCCTCTTAGAGATACTATTGGAGAAGAGTCTTTATGTTTTTTAATTTTCTACAAAAGAATATATATAATATAACCTAGATAATCAGAAGCCATGTTGGGGTGGTTTTTGTTTATTACATCTCTTATTTTAGGTGCTCTTTTTTTTTTTTTTTTGACAAAAATAAGGAAACTGTGATAGGGATATGAAATCCTGTAAAAACAACCGGCGCTTGAGGATGACTAAGTCCACTATATTGGTCATTTTACAGCTTAGGTAATTGCATTTTTCCTCCAAATTCCTCATACACGTTTGATCTAATAGAGGTCTCTTCATTTCCTGCTTAAGATGCTCCATGGAATTGGTATGTGGCTTAGAGAGCAAGCTGAGTTCCTCCCCAGTGGCTGTTTCCGTTGGTTGATTGGGTTATTTTCCAGGTAATGCTAGCATTATTTTGCCCAGTGTAAATGGCATTGTCACGTAGTGATGGTAATTACTCATGTTACAGTGGCCTGGAATGTAAAGACTTCCTCATTCTCTAGTGATTTGTTGTTTAACTCCAGGAAAAAGGCTTCTTTCCGCCAGTGCTGAAGTGTATGCATGTATTTGGGGCTCAGATAGCTGAGGCTCTGGACTGCCAGTCTGTGGGCTCAGATGTGGCAGTAGTCATATTCAGAAAATCATGACAGTCTCTGAGAGAAACACAAAAGTTAGGAATTTGAAGCCTAAGAGTGTTCAAAGCATGTGATGAACTCTCCCCAAATGGTTTTTGTCCTAGAAGTGGGTGGAACAAATAGGAAGAAGGAAAATAGTGATGAGGAAGACTGGGAGAAAGGAGGCGGTGATGCACGTGGGAAACTCTGACTGTTAATTTTACTGGGTCAAGCAAATACAGATGAGGTGATTGAGTTAAGAATTTCTGTTCTTTAAGCGCTTCATGGGAAAATATTGTGAGTGAACACTGCAGATATATATGATCAAAACATATATATGACTGTTTTTTGTTTTTGTTTTGAAGCAGAGTCTCACTCTGTCACCCAGGCCGGAATGCAGTGGCACGATCTCGACTCACTGCAACCTCTGCCTCCCGGGTTTAAGCAATTCTCGTGTCTCAGCCTCCCAAGTAGCTTACAGGTGCTTGCCACTACACTCGGCTACTTTTTGTATTTTTAGTAGAGACAGGGTTTTGCCATCTTGGCCAGGCTGATCTTGAACTACTGACCTCATGTGAGCCCCCTGCCTTGACCTCCCAAGGTGCTGGGATTACAGGCATGAGTCACTGTGCCTGGCCCACTGTTTTTTCTAAGTGAATGTATGGTCTGGAAACAAAACTCACAAATGATAATATAAAGCTGTAAATTAAAATAGCACCTGTACATAGTGTGTGGCAAGGAAGATGAGGTTTATAAAATGTCTCCCACAAGGTAAATGCGCAATAAATAGCAGTTGCTATTGTTCTCCTTGTTGTTTTGGCTTGAATTCCAAGGAACAGTAACACTATAGGGAGAGACATGAAGAGCCTAGACCCAAAGTGTGTAGTGAGTGAAGTTCACATATGTGCCTGGTTAAATGATTTTTTAGTTAGAGGACTTTCCAGAGTTTTACAAAATTCATGTGCATTTATGACTCTAGGAAGAAAGTATAATAAGTAATGTTTCCCAAACATTTTACCACAGATACCATTTCAAAAAAGCCCATGAACATTTCAAGGCTAGTGTTCCATAGACAGACTTCCATGAACAGGAGCTATTTACATGTGACCCCAGGTATTAGTGGCTGTGCTGAACTCACTTCATAAACTAAGTTTCCTCAGAAAGATATGGGACTTGTGTGGACCCAGAGCCTGTCTCAGAGAAGATCCTCTTGGCAGTGACTCGACTGGACCATCAGCATAGCCATGTGCACGCCTACCTAGAACTGGCTTGGTTTTGGATATCAACTTATGTACCCAGGAATTTTCTTTCTGATTTTTCACTTTCCCTGTTCATACCCAGTCTATCCTTCCTTCTGTACTGTCAGAGTGTATCACTTCTCCATTGACAAGCCTCTGTGCCCACTACCACTACCCTAGCCAAGCTGCCATCATTATTGTCCCTGGACTATTACAATAGCACCTAGCTGTTCTCCCCTTTCTCTTCCCTGCAAACTTGCTGTTTCTGTACAGGACAGCCTGAGTAATCTTTGTAAAACACATATCTGATCATGTTATTCCCTGAGCAAAACTCCGCAGTGGCATCAATTGCATTAAGAATAAAATACAGACTTCTTATCAGTACCTTTAAGACCCTACATGCTCTACCCCTTGCCAGCTTTTCCCAGCTTACCTGCCTTTTGGACCCAGTGTTGTGGCTACAGTGGCCTTTTCTCTGCTCCAGGAACATAACGAATTCCACCCTGCTTCAGAACCTTTGCACTTTTCTTCTCTCCATCTGAAATGTTCTCATCCTTCTGGTCCCAGCTGAAGAAAGCATTCCCTGGTGCCCTCTCTTCCAGAGTTCTGTCATACATACTCTATTCTCCTCTAAACTTACTCATCGCAGGCTGAAATGAACTTGTTATTTTTGTTTGTTTATTCACTTTCCTCCTTCTAGAGCATGTACTCCTTTAGAACAGAGACTTTGTCTCTCTCGTTCTCCAGTGGATCTCTAATACCTAGAACCAGTTGTGCTTAGTGTATAGTAGTAGATGCTAAGTAAATGTTTGTTGAATGAATCCACTAGCTAAATGGATTAATAATGCCAAATGTCTAAGGTGTAATAGGAGGAGGTACCTACAATCTTTGTATCTTAATCATAGTCATCTCTGTGCCATATTCTGCAAAAATATTGTGCATCCGGGAAGATGGCTGACAGCACATCTTCAGTTTGCTTAATCTTGGACATGATATTAGTGCTGGGCTTGCTTAATCAGACACCCGAATTCTAATTCTCTTAGTCCCAGGTGAAGTTGGAATTTAAGCAGAGGTTAACTGAATAGTAAATATTTTTATTGTTTCCTTCCATGATCAGCAGTTTTAATATAATTTGGCACAATTCCCAGAGGAAACTGATGTCCCAAGGAATATAAAATAAAGCATTAAATTCTGTTTTTGGTAATTCTTTGCCCAAAATCACTAGTTACCTTTGTCCTTTGACCTCACCTTTTGTTGAAACCTTTACTTTTTGGGATCCTTCCTGCACTTACTCTCTCTGGTTTCATTTGAATGGCAACTGTGATGTTTCCAGTATGGATAAAACAAAGAAAAAGGCATTCATTGTCAGTGGATTTGCACATTCAGATCTCAGAGGCGAAGTCTCTCATTCTGGGGAAAGTTCCACCAGTAACACAGTGATCAGCAATGAGTGAAGTCCCGGGGAGCCAACCACCTCCACTTATCTGTGGCCTTAACTCCTTAAGTCAGAGTTCCTGGATTTACCACAGCATACTGCTTCATTTTTCAGTGGAGTTGGGAGTTCCTTGGGGTAATCCCAAACAGTTAAATATGTGTAATTTCTCCAGTGTTTACACAGTTAAAAATGAAGGATACCAGAGCTGTGAGAACAATATTGTTACGTGATACTTGGAAGTGTTTTTACCGCAAATGATAGTCTATCCATAGCAACTAAGCTAGTATGTTTTCGTATGCAGTTTCTAATGCAGTCCTTGGGGGAAAGCAGAATGAACAGAAAAGGAGGTCTTTGTGCATTGTGTACAGCTTGAGGGTCTCGGAGGGTTTTAATTTCTGAAAAAATAGGGGGGGATTTGTTGCAGTGGAACAGGATACCTGGCAGTCCCTCATTGGTGGGTTTCCTGTCGGCCAAGGCCTGATTGGCCAGGATAAGTAGGTTTTACAGCTCCTTCCCCCCAGCTGTGACTTCCCAACTGCTTCAAGGAAAGAATGCAAGGCAGGAATGTCTCAAGAAGAATAGAATGTGCATGTTTTCATTGACTTTAATCTCAAGGCAGTGAAATTGGTGTGTGTGTGTGTGTGTGTGTACGTGTGTGTGTGTGTGTGTGTGTGTGTGTGTGTGTAATATTGAAAGCTGGCAGCAAGAGAGTGTAGCAGTCAAGCCAAGAAAAATTTTTTAAAAAGGTATTGAAAGATGCATCTATCTCATTGCCAGATTTGTCCATGGATTTGTATGCCCCCAAAAAAGCATATTTAGCTAAGAAAAGGCTCCAAATATGTTCAGCTTAATTAGGCCTTTTGTCATTGTTTCTGAGCTAAGCCGTAGAAAGTCTTACAAAGAGAAAGTGGCAAACATTTTACATTTCTTAATAGAGAAGACCAGAAGGGTGAAGTGACTTGTCCACAGGCATTGAAAACAGAGCCAGAATTAGGCCTAAGTGCCCATAATGCCTGCCTGTTCTCGAAGGACAAGGTACTCATTACTTCAGTATCCTGGTCCCAGATGCAGCCTGACATGCTGCCTTGCCTGTATGTTCAGATAATATCTATTGACTTCAGTTATACACCACTTTAAAAGTATTCTAAGTTAAAGAAGGTCTTACTCTTTCTTCCCAAACTCTCCTCCTCTGATGTAATAAAGCCAGAACTCAGAACTATTTTTATTTCTTTTTTTTTTTCATAAGAGACAGGGTCTTGCTATATTGCCCAGGCTAGTCTCAAACTCCTGCCCTCAAGGAATCATCTCGCCTTGGCCTCCCAAAGTGCTGGGATGACAGGTGTGAGCCACCGCACCCAGCCACGACTGTTTAGGACTGTGCTGTTCAGTGCTGATAGCTACTAGCTGCAGTGGCTATTGAGCACCTGAAATGTGGCTAGTCCAGTTTGGATGTACTGTAAGTATAAAAGACATACCAGATTCCAAAGATTTAGTTTGAAAAAATAGTGTAAAATATTTCCATATTGTTGATTACATGTTGAGATGGTAGTATTTTGGATATATTTTTTTAAAATAAATGATTACACTTAATTTCACCTGATTTCTTTTGATTTTTAAAAAATGTACCTACTAGAGGCCAGGCGCAGTGGTTCACACCTGTAATCCCAGCACTTTGGGAGACAGAGGTTGTGGATCACTTGAGGTCAGGAGTTCAAGACCAGCCTGGCCAACATGATAAAACCCCGTCTACTAAAAACACAAAAATTATCCGGGCATGGTGACAGGTGCCTGTAATCCCAGCTACTTGGGAGATTGAGGAAGGAAAATTGCTTGAAACCCAGGAGGTAGAGGTTGCAGTGAACTGAGATCTTGCCACTGTACTCTAGCATGGGCAACAGATTGAGATTTCTTATCAAAAAAAAAAAAGTACCTACTAGAAAATTTTAAAGTCTATATGAGATGGGTATTCTATTTCTGTTGGACAGCACTGCTCTAGACAGTTGTCACTTTACCATGCATTGCGCTTAGCCACACATTGTCTTGAGTTATCTCTTATTAGATTGTGTTGTTCTGTTATTTAAAATTGCACGTATTCATTCCCCTAGCTCCTATCTAAACTGCAAGCTCTTTAGAGACATGGATTGTGCTGTACTCTTCCTTGAGCCCCCAGCACTTTACTCAAGGAAGAGTAAAATAGATTTCATCTATTTCCATGTTGGATAATGATAAGGAAATTAAGATTAATTTGTGTTTGGATTGTTGCTTTTCTTTTCAAAGGAACTGACTTTATGTAGTTCTTAATTTGTTCCACAGATTAACATTCCTCTAAACTGGACTATTAAAATCCAGGGGACCTGCAGGGGGTGCCAGAACTTCCTGACACACATACCCAGCAGAGAACAATGGTGTTAAAATGGATACAGGTTAGGAGCCCCTCCTGACTGCCCCAGAAATCTTGGAAAAGTTCCAAATTCAGCTCAGAAATTTGTGCTCTACTTTTCAGGACCTGTCTGAGTAATAGGTGCAATAAATTAACCATGTTGGCCCAGTGACTCCCAGCCTTAAACCAGGGTTGAGAAGAGGGCCACCACCAGCCTGAGTCACTAAGTAACTGTCAGGAACTCCTACCAGATGGCTGTGATTCCCGGAGTCTCTGAGAAAATTCTAGGAGACACACTCTGGGTGGGCCTTACCCTTTAAATATCCTACAATTTTGTAACTGAGCCTGTGGCTGAACCACATGCTCATAATATCTAGGCTGGCTATCTTATGCCTAAAACAGTCATTTCTGCTGGTGCCCCAGGAGAGCCTAACCTTTCCCTGATTTCATGACTACAGGATTCCTGTGCCACTGTTTTCCGTTCAGACATTAAAAAATGTGGAAGAATGCACTCCTGGAAACCACTCCCCTTCAGGGGCAGACTTATTAGGTCTTACTGCTGTGGAATGATCCCACTCCACTGACCACTTTATTGCTGTAAACAGTGAATAGGGAATCATTCTGCCCTTGGTGACAACATGTGAAATGAATGATTGTCTCTTTAGAGGAGTAGTTGGAAGAATTTATAATGATCTAGACTTGGAAGCAAAGATGGTCCCAACTGCTGAGGCTCCCCAGCTTCCTAGTGGTAGAATCCCCTGAAAATCCTCCTGTGACTGTTGAATCAAGGGAGATTAAGGCTACAAAAGGCAGTTCATGGCAAGAGTAGTAAATTAGGGCTTGTCTTGACTAGGTTATTGGGTTTGGGTCTTTTGAGTATTGAAAAGTATATGCCCCCTTGAAAATTCAGTCCCAAAATTTATGGCTGGGTTTCTGGGGACCCATAGATACCAGGTTAGCATCCTCACTCTCTAAAAAAAAAAAAAAAAAAACCACAATTTTTCCCATCCCGTAGGCAGCCTAGTAATTAAGGTGACCACGTGACACAGTTTAGGCCTGTTGTCCAAGTGTGTCTATTTAAAAGGTTTCCTTTAACTCTCAAATGTCCCCATTTGGATGATAAAAATATATGGCTGAAGGCCACACTCACAGGTGCTCCAGAGTGATGCATACATTAAACTTGCAGCCTCCTGGACTGATCCTTACTCTGCTCCAGAAAGCCCCAGGGACCAGAAATTGCCCGAAGAACTGTCTCTTCAGCACAAACTCTCCTCTGAGAATTCCTCATTCCTCCTTTGGATGCTCTCTGAAGGGAGTCCTTGATTTGCATTTGGAATTGCTCCAGGGGTGGGAATGGGAATGAGGAGGAATTTGAGAGAGAGGGTCTTCGAGGGCTTGGCGATGGGCAAGCTAGAGGAGCCAGCCATGAAGCCCAAGCATGATGAACACCACTGGCATTTCTTTGGAAGACTGTATTCCTCGGACTCCAGGTTTCTCCCAGTTTTCTCCTGGCCAGCAGTTGCTGTTGCAACACAATGTCTGAGAACTTCTAATTACATCTGTCTGCTTCTCCTAGAACCCTACTGAACCACACATATGGAGACTTCATTTAGCTTGGAGTTTCTTGCTGGGTTTTAACCCTGTCTGCATCCTTGGACTAGAGAGTAATTGCCAGGATGCTGAAACCTTAACTGCTTTGCAGCCACACTACCGCCAGAGATTACCAGGACTTTGTCCCTGTTTTGTTTTTTGATTTTTGTAGACAGAGTCTCACTCTATCACCCAGGCTGGAGTGCAGTGGTGAGATCTACCTCTGCCTTCCAGGTTCAGGCAATTCTCATGGATTAGCCTCCCAAGTAGCTGGAATTGCAGGTGCACATCACCACACCCAGCTAATTTTTGTATTTTTAATGGAGAGGGGGGGGTTTCACCATGTTGGCCAGGCTGGTCTTGAACTTCTGGCCTCAAGTGATCCACCTGCCTAGACCTCCCAAAGTGATGGGATTACAGGTGTGAGCCACTGCGCCTGGCCTGTCCCTGTTTTGAAAGTGGAGACTTGTGCTGCTCTGCTATGCTGGGTCTCCCAGCTCCATTTTGTTCCAGTCAACCCTGACATCCCTACTGTCCCCCCAGCCTCCACCATTCTGTCAGATGGTCTCACCTCTTGGTTGGGCATCACAGTGCCTTTTAATGTGCCCAATCCAAAAGGAAATAAACCACCTGGGCATAGCTAAGGCCTCGCCGTCACCTGGCAACGCGTGTTTCAGTGTATAACAGCCCACCGCAAGGTCAGCCTAATGGATCAGCCAGAGGGGAGTGATTAGAGATCCCAGAACATTCTGGGAGTGGAGGAGGGGTAGAGCAAGGCAAGAAGCTTTTTTCCTGGTATGGGAAAGTTGACCAGCCTGCCTCCCTCTACCTCAGAGGACAGTGTAGGGGCAGGGTTCCTGAGAAGAGCTCACACAAAGCAACAGCCTTGGATAGCAAGCCCATTTCAACAGTTTCTCCTGCCTTCTTCTCGCTTGCTTCTCTTCATCTCTACTCCACCTAGTATAGGCCCCCAAGGTGTCAGGCAGCTCTTTGTCTGCCCCTACCCTATACTCAGAAGTCTCACCCAATTTTGCTTTGCTCTGAGGTACCCCACATTCCCATGAACTTATCTTCCTCTTCACTAAATTCTGATTCTCTCAGCATGTCTCAGTTAGGGTATATATTAACTGTGGACAGAGGAAATAACCGAAAGCCATTTTAGTCCCCCATTGCTCTCCTGTCTACCTCCTTAACACACAGGTGCATGCACACACATGTGCACACACACACACCTCAGTGTCTTTCTGTGGGCCTAAGACAATCTCTAGTGAAATTCCAGACTGAATATTTATGGCCTGGTGGAAGAGGGCAGGGTCTTTAGGCTATTTCCTCAAAAAAGACCAGTCCTGGGAGGGAGCAGCCCCAGGAAAGGAGTTGGCACAGGAGTGTTCCTCTCTGTCCCTATCCCAAGTCTCCCAGGCAGTGTAGTTCATTCCGCCCTTTTTTGCTTTCAACAAAGGTTAATCAAGTGGCATGAGGTACTATGCTAGGTCCTACAAAAGGACTGACAAACATAATCTTTGTCCTCTAGGAGGCTTTAGGTCAACCAGAAAGACAAAATCCATACAATCAGTTCTATTTTTTTTTAAATAAATGATTAAAATGTGTTCATACAAAGAGGAATCAAAGTTCAGAGAAGGAAGGGGGGATTCATACTAATCAAAAGTAACTTGAGCCAAGCCTTGAAGGACAGGAAGAATTTGGGCAAGTCAGACAAATCAGACTTCCCAGATGGTGACATTATTTTTTTAGCTGGTCTTGTCAGACATTCTCCGCCCATCTGAAGGTTAAAGAAGCATCTAGCAATTCCTCATGCTGACATTTTCAAAGGCTAATGAGTTCTCATTTCAAAACGTAGAGCCTTGGGAGCCCTGGACCCTTTGTTTTATTTTAGTCCACTTACAGCTTAACTCTGCTGTGGCTACCTGCTCTGCTCACAGACACTTCCCAAAGCCATCAGTAGCCAGGGTCCTTAAGAAGTGGAAGGTTGCTCTAGGTGAGGAGCCCAAGGATCTTGAGGCTAGCTATATAAACAAGTCACCCAGGAGAGAGGAAAAACACTCTGCGCCATGTGCCAAAGACCTTGTTAAACGTGCCCAGGTAGAAGGCAGTAGATGACATTGTCGGGCATCCAACTCTGTGCTAGGGCATGTGGAGCACCTTGGAGAATAGTGGCTTAGCTTGCAGGTTTAGGGGGAATCATGTGCAAATTGGGTAATGGAAATCAGCCACAGAAGGGATGGTGGGGACTGTTCCAGCTCAGGGAAGCATACAAGCCCTCTGGCACAGTGGATTCCATTCCCAGGAGGTATGTGGTATCAGGAACCACCCAGGGATGACTTAAATTCAGTGGCACCCAAGGCAAAATGGGTGGAGAGGAGAACTAGATACCTCTTAGGCGATACCCATCTCATCTGCCTTCCACCATATCAGGGGAATAAATCCTACGTTCCACTTAGAACTCCAAAGAATGTGAATCCTAATGGATTCAGGGCTTGGGAAGCTGGAGGAGGTAGAGGGTGAGCTTGCTCGGGATGGAGGGATGGGAATGTGCAGGGATGTTGGCCCAGATATGGCAGGCACTGCAGGGGATACTTCTAAAACTGCCTGTCTTGGGAATTTTCCCATAGCTGCCCTAGAGCTTTCTCCCTTCTTTTAGTAGAAGGTACTGGGATTTAGGTGTGTGGAATTTTTTTTTTTTTACTTTTGATTAACCATTTTCCTTGAACTACATGTGGAAATAATTAGAGCATGAATGCTGAGTAAATGTGAGCCCTGGCAACCCCAGACATACTTCAGTGACAGGTTCTTGGCAGGATGAAGCATTGTGAATCTCATGTGAATTTCCTTTAGCCTTTCTCTCTTCTCTTTTCTTCCCTTTTTTCCTTGCAAGGCAAATGCAAGTAGAATAAAAACTTTATTAATAGCATTCTAGGGGAGTAGAGGGTTTCAGCCCATTCACTAGGAACAAAATCAGGCCACTCAATTGGAGTCCCATTACTGCTTCCCTGATTCCCTCTGCCATGATCTGGGAGGGAATGAAAAGGCATTGTTTATGAGAATCCTTTGACTATGAGAGCCAACTTTAATCCCCCCTTCAAAACCCAGGAAAACCCTGAAACACCCTCAAGTGGCTGTATATATAACCAGTTTCTTTAGTTTGGGCATTTAGGTTAGCTTCCTTGGGAGAGTGAAGTTTGGTATACAGGAACATCTGAAGTGGTAAATTCCTGAGCTTTCTAGTTAATAGAATTCTTACAATTTAAGGGACTTAGGCATCATCTATAACCCCTGCAGTTTCTAGCTGAGGAAACTGAGGCACGGGTCAAGCACCTTGCCCCATGTCACACCATATGTTAGAGGCACAGATATGTCCAGGGCCCACCTCAGTCCTCCTGCGTTAATTCTTCTTACACAGGACATCACTGGCTCTGCCTGGTCTACCCTCCGGGTTACTAGTTCAGGTTTCAGCAGAAGTTTCAAAGCTTTTTTTTTTTTTGGCTGTTTTGTCCAAACATTTGCCAAATGATGGCATTCATCATCCATTTCTGGGAGCTCTCTAGGCTTCCCGGTTTTCCTCCTAGTTCTCTGAATGTTCCAACTCTACTCTCTTGGCTGTTTTGCTGTCAGAGTTCTCATACCGTTGTGCAGGCTGTTGACTGCATGAGGAAGTGACAGGGGCTGAAATCCAAGCTGCACTTTGCTAGCCAAGCCCTGTACCCTGGCTAGGTGCTGCATCTCCCTGGAGAGGAAGGTGCCTTTTCTGATGTGCACAGAGACCCCTTGTGGGCTGTTCTTCCTGCTCTCTGTGCTCTCCCTTTTCCCTCCTCACCCTAACCACCCTCAGCCTTCCACTCTCACCCTTTTCTCCTGAGCTCATTTCCTCTGCCTCCATTTCTCACCCCTACACAGATGACGCCCAGATATGCATCTTTAGCCAATATTGGCAACTGTCGTTGGGATGTTTCCCTGTCCTTTGAGACATGTGTCCATAACTGACTCCTCATTGCCCACCCCCCCCTCACGGGACATCCTTCCCAGGCTTCATCTCTGACAGAGACATACCACCAACCCTCCAGGCCCTCGAAGCCGAAGATCTGGCAGCCCCCCAGACTCTCTCTTTCCTGTCTCTATTCAAGATGTGGCCAGACCTCGTTATTCTGTAGAGATTCCTCTTGGATCTCTTCCTTCTGTAACCATGCCACCACTACCGTAGATGAAACTCTCATCACCCCAGGCCTTTTCTAGCTGATTTCCTTCTGCCCCCAATTCCACCTCACCCATTTCTTGCCGTGTGCCACTGTTAAACTGTTCTTCTTAACACTCTCCTGCTCAAAAACGTACGGATTTTCCATCCAGATCCTACCTTTCTTAAGCTTGGCTCAAGTCCCATCTCTTCTATGAAGTCCCATCTCCTGGAGTTGGCTTCCCCATTACTTAGGACTGCATTGCCCTGTATTCTTGTTTCATCACCCCAACTAGGTTAGATACTCCTGTAGTGGGGGCAGCCACATTCTTTGCTCCTTTTTGGGTTTTTTGCTGTTATTTTAGAGGAAGGGTCTCACTCTGCCACCCAAGCTGGAGTACAGAGGCATGATCCTAGCTCACTGCAGCCTCAAAATCCTGGTCTCAAAGAATCTTCCCACCTCAGCCTCCTGAGTAGCTGGGACTATATACACATGCCACCACACCCAACTTATTTTCTTATTTTCTTTTCAGAGATGAGGTTTTGCCATGTTGCCCAGGCTGGTCTGGAACTCCTGGGCTCAAGTAATCCTCCCACCTCGGCCTCTCATAGTGCTGGGATGACAGGCGTGAGCCACCACACCCGACCTGCCTTTTGGGTTTATGCCATGGAGCTTGCACCTTGCTTATCACAGACTGTTCTCTTTTTTGTTTTGCCATTAGCCTGGCCAACATAGTGAAACCCCATCTCTACTAAAAAATACAAAAACTAGCCAGGCATAGTGGCGTGCACCTGTAATCCCAGCTACTTTGGAGGCTAAGGCAGGAGAATCACCTGAACCCGGGAGATGGAGATTGCAGTGAGCCAAGATTACACCACTGCACTCCAGCCTTGGCACCAGCGAGAGACTCCATCTCACAAGAAAAAAAAATTCTTGATTGACTGCTTCATAATAAATTTTTTTTTAAATCTTAAAGCTAATCCTCGTGGGGTGATACATCTCTTATTTGGGTGTCATGGAGCCCAGCCATACTGACCCAAAAACATCCTAAGTGACACTGTTGGCTGCTGCACTAACCTGAACAGACTGCAAATGACATTTAAAAATAATTTTTGTTTATTGAGATATTACTGATATATAAAAATTGCATATATTTTAGGTGTATAAATGTTTTAACATTTTAATATTCATATATATTGTGACATGATCACCATAATCAAGCTAATTAACATATTCACTACCTCTACATAGCTACCATTTTGTGTGTGTGCATGTCGAGAAGATTTAACTTATGATATATCCTCTTAGCAAATTAAAAGTATACAAACAGTATTATTAACTGTCATTGCCATGCTGTACATTAGATCTCCAAAAATTACTCATCTTGCATAACCGAAACTTTGTACCTACAAATGACATTTAATATACAAACCATTTGTTAAGAATTTTCTCAAGCAGTACACTATGGTAGGTCCGTGGGAAGCTGACGTGTACAAGGCTCTTAGAGTCTACTTGAGATAAGCCATATGTGCATCAAATATTGAATGGGGCTCTGTCTAATAGACTAAGGGCCCAAAAGCCATTATTGAAAAGATCTTGTTTATGAAGAAAATAATAGGGCCAATGGAGGGTTGGATTACCATGAAGCTAATTAAACTTTGATTTTAGAACTTTTATTTGCAAGGGCCCTTCCAAGGTCCTGTACCCAATTTGCATTTACAATTGTATATTCTTTTTCTTATAGAGCTCTCCCCAAACCATTTAAGCTTCAGGCCCCACAAAACCTGGGTCTAGCCCTGGTGCATTAACCTTGAGATGAGGGACTGATTGTGAGCACATGTAAGGAAGGGACACTTAAAGTACAGACAGCACAAATGCAGTGCCTCCTGCCACGCACATCAGAACCACTGCTAGAAATCACCACTCCCTCCTCTTCTTTCCATAGCATATGCAGGATACACCAATACATTTCTTTTCAGAAAAAAAAAAATCAGAGAGACTTGAACAAGGTCAGGAGATACTCCAGCCAGATTTCAAGGTCCTGAAGTGGTTTTGCTCTTTCTCTCTGCTTTTCTCAGGCCTGTGATACTGGGTTCCAGAAGAGCTGCCTGGGCAACCAGCCTCTCACCCCATACGCCCCACTGCAGACCTCCCCTGCAATCCCCAGTTCTGTGAATTCCTTTGTCCCCAGCTCCATGGTACTCTGTGTATATCTGAGGGGCCCCGGTGTTCCTGTGAAGTTTCCATGACTAATTCTGGCAAAGCAAAGAGAGCCTTTCTCACGTCAACAAAGCCACTCTGTCGCAGAATAGTGGCAAGTGGAGCCAAAATTCCACCTTGGCATAAGTAAAGCTGTTCTTTTTTAAAAGAGTTGTTAGGAGAAAAAGAATGGAGGGGACAGAGCCGACCCACTTCATGTTAGTAAAATGATGGTATATTAAGCTGACGGTTTTATGGCTTTGCTTGTAAGCTTCCTTCCCTGCCAAAGCACACTGTTTTTCCAGAAATTTTTTTACTTCAGAAGACTTTTTTTAAACATTCAAAGTGCATTTTATGTTCAGACTTAATTCTGGTTAGCCCAGAGACTCAGATACATGATCACCTCTACTGGTGGTTTTGCAGATAACTTGCTTCTCCATTTGCTTGCAAAGGATCTTTCTTGATCGCAAAATTAATTTCCATTTTTTAAGACCTTGGATTCAGGATAACACCTTTCCTGGCTTTGATTTATAAAGAGGTAGAGTGTTTAGTGGAAAGAGGCTGGGATTAAAGTCTGCAGACCTAGGGCCAAGCCTCAGATCTACAATTGTGAGAACTTGGACCAGTCACGTGTAGCTGTGAGCCTCAGTTTTATTTTCACCATAGGATCTTAAATCTGGAAGAGCCTCAGAGGTAACCCCTGCCTGCCTATCTTAAAGATTTTGGGAATCAAAAATGATAGTAAAAATTACAGATTAACCAAAATTGCTGTACAAGCATGAAGTATCATTATTACCATTCAATGGCTGACCGTTGCTCAGATACTTTCTACCTAGTAAAAAACCAGGAATGTTCCCAGTCTGTCTTCTACAAAGGGGAGTTTGCAGTGTGAAAACTCACCATGAGACCGAATCTCCAGAGCTCAGCTTGGAACACGTGAAATGAAAACAACATGGAGACCTGTCAGGGAGATGATGGAGAAGGATAAAGCTAGAAATCAAATGTTTCTCCATTGCAGGCAGATATTTTGTTGATTTGTATCAATATATCTGAGTATCCACACTTCCAAAATACACCCTCTACCCCCACTCAAATCAATTACATTCTGACAGGTACATTTAGACTTACAGATTCATACTTTTGTAATATTGAACCTGTCTGTAACCTCACATTCCTAGAGAACATCCCTGTGCCAATGTGGTTATCTACACATGCGTGAAGTCCTCATACTGCTTTGGGACCTCATTCCTAAAATTGTTACAGTGGTAGAGCAAACAGTTCTATTTTATTTTCAAGAACTGCATTGTACCTCATGACCTCACCCTGTACCAGCCCTTGGAACTGTCCCCTCTTCCCCAAAGCTCACTGCCTTGATTGTACCCCAAAAGTGAACCTTGAGGCTCTGGAGTCAGACTGACCTTCGTTCTGTTCCTGCCTCAGCTCTCACCACTTATCAGGCCTCCTCAGCTCTCAGGCCTCCAGGTGTCACAGAGCTTTTCTGACTCTCCAGTGCCTGTGCATCTGTTACATGGGACTACAAATACAGAGACCTGCGCAGAGGTTGTGAGGACAGAGATATCTGCAGCGCCTCACTCTGCTGAAGGTGCTAAAGTTAACACTGGCCTTGGGGCCTACGCCCTTGTCATCCCCGAATAAATTACAGTCTTAAACCTGGCCAGTTTTCCTGCTTCTAGCCTCTCACCATCCAGGCTGCCCTGCACTTTGAATCAGGATTTCAGACAGGACCCAACACAAATAAACATTCCAAAGCATATCCATCATGTTACCTGCCCAATCCCAAACCTTCCAAGGTTCTCACTGCCCATAGTCTCTGTGTAGAGCCCCTTGGATCAGCCATTGACAGCCATCCCTCTCCCCGCTACCGCCTGCCACCCTGCTTCATCTCCCTCTTCCTCACCACAACCCTCTCCACCATTGCTCCAAGCCATGAGCATGTTCAAACCCTCTCAAGGTGTTCTTTTTTCCCCACTCAGAATTAGTCCCTCAGCAGATGGGTGAGACCACCCACCACCCTAAGGAACTTTCTAGGCACCTCAGGGAGGCACCTGACACTCCCACTCTCAGAGAAGATGGGACTTGGAGAAGGGCTTTCAATGGCACAAAGGCTGTCTCGCTGGAGAAAATTTTCCTCATTGTTGATTTCTGCATTAAAGCATGCCTGTGAATGGAGATCACTGGCGAGGGCTATGAGGCTGCAGATGAGACCTGCCCTGTGTTGGTAGATCCCCCTACCTGTGTTTTTGGGGCACCCGCCCTATTCCCCCACCTCCACTTATTGCTGGGAGGACAGAGCAGGGTGGAGCTACAGGAGCCAACACTGCGCTTCTGCATTGCAGCGCTGGGCTGTGCGAGACAAAGAGAGAGATTGCCACCTATTGACAGACATGTGACCTGCAAAGAGGAATGATTGTGTAACTAGTGGCTCCCCCACCTCTGTGTGCTCTTCAAATGGGCCTTTTGTTTTTTCCATTCAGTCAGTCCTTCTGTTCTATATTATCACTGCAGTGCAAAGGAGGACAGGGAAGAACGGGGACATGACAGCCCAAGGTGGTAGTGACAGCATCTCAGTGGGAAAGTTGTCTGAAAATAAATTGCCCACTGTAATAATAGCCACTTTCAGTTGGTGTGGCAGGCACTGTACTGCATGCAGTCCGTCCCTTTAATTTTCACAACAGCCCTCTAAGAATCAGTACCACCACTTTTCACATGAGGAAGCTGAGGTTTAAAGAGAACACCTGGTCCATGACCAGCAAGTAAGGAATAGAGGTGGGATATGGGTAATTTAAATCTAAATCTCTGACGCACTCTTACGCACATTCTCCCGACACTTGCTAATTATGCAATTCACACCACCATGATAATTTCCTTAAGTTATGTCACCTGGATATGAAAATAAATATAAACTGCTTTCCCTTTGGTTGGGCAGAATTCTAGCTCTGCCACTTTCTAGTTAAGGCTCAGCTTTCTCACCTGTGAAATGGGGCTAGTAATGATGTCTAACTTAGGGAGTTAGTTATTGAAGAACTTAAATCACGTATAATAAAAATAACTTAGCAGGATATCGGCTATTTATAAACGGGAGTTTAGTTATCAGTGGTTGAAGATATGGGTTGGAATCTTGGCTCCTCTCATTTCTAGCTTTGGGGCCTTGGGCAACTTATTTGACCTTTCTGATCTTCCATTTCCTCATCTATAGAATAGGTTAATAATCATATAACTATTCTTGCAGGGTTTCCCTGTAAGATGAAAACATTTTGTAAATTTTAATTGTACTATTCAAATATTAGTTGTTATAACTCAAAAGGTATCTGTTTCTCCAAATGGATTTTTGAGAACTATTCCTGAAAAATGACTTGGTTGAATTCAACCTATTTTTAATACTTACTAAAAACAATAATATAAGATAAAAGAAGGTTCCATAAATGCCCCAGGCTTTTCTGCAAGCAGCTCTATAAGGCATTCCCATGAATAACACGTTTTATAGGCAGCTTGTTTTACAGTTGGTACTTCCAAATTTATCTCACTGAATCTCCGCAGGGTAGGGCTGGTTAATAGACAAGGACATGTGAGGCTTAAAGAATGAAAATCACTAAGGACATAGACCAGTGAGTGGAAGTTTGTGGGTGTTTGCCTGCGGAGCTGTGTGTGGGTGTCTTTGAGTGCAGGCATGTGTCTGAGCCTGCTTTTTTATGCATTTATGTGTCCATAACTCATGGCACACACCCACAGGGGGTGCATGTTTTTCTGTATCCCTTTGGTAGAGTGTCATTTCTTGCGAGAGAAGGTCATCATATCTGAGGTTTTTTACAACTCGTCAGCAAAAACCTTTTCCTTTTCCTTTTTAGTGTTGCCTTACATTCTCGAGGCAGTTTCCACAAGAGGGCCCTGCCTGGAGAATATCCTTGATTTTTATCTCCATTCCCTGTTTAGGAAACAACAGCTCTCCATTCCCCGCAGCCTTCTGGGAATTACTTCCTCTTTCTTCCCCGCCTGCTAGCTTTCTTGAATTCGCCTTAGCAACATTCAAAAAAGAACTGGTTTAGCAACAGCATGTGAACCAATGAAATGTGAGCATGGAAACGGCTTCTAGACCAATGGGAGACCTGCATGACCAGCAAGCTGGCTTGGGACAGAAAATAATAACCTGGAGTTTGCAGAGCAGCCTCTGGGTGGCAGTCGACCAACTGTATTGGATACGGGCGCCTCAGTTCGAAAGCCTCTACTTTGTTTTTGCTTTTTTTTTTTTTTTTTTTGCCCTGATCTTGGATATAAAACATTCACCAACTATAAGAATTGTACTGTTACAAGACTTGTGGGTGTGAGTTCTATGCATAATGTGGTAGACATGGCCGGGAGGGTGAACTGTTGGGTTCCATCCGTGCTTTACACAGCCATGACCCCATCACCGCATCGTGCCTCCTGTAGTCTTTGTTGGTTTTGTCACAGCCAGTGCTGGCCCAGTGGCCTTGGGCCTGGAGGTCTTTCGTGATTTTGCCTGCTCAGCCAGTCAGGGCGAGAAGCTGGGGAAATCACATTCTCCTTCATGTAAATATTACCTACTGTGATTAGTGGTGAATGAGATGAGGCTGGCTTTCTGCCACTAGTGAATGGGAGGGATGGGATGAGCCACCAACAGATCAATGCCTGTCAATACCCCCACATTCTCAGGTTGCATACACGGAGACCATTCCCTGCCTTGTCAGTTATGCTGCACATGTCTGAACAGGAATGTCTGACTAGCAAATGATTTGAGGATAATTCTATCAGGCAGTTTAGCTCTCTTAATCTTGAAGTCAGTGGCAGACTTGGGCAGGGGCTGAATAGGTCCATAGCAAAAATAGCAAATCCACATTTCCAATGGTTTAGCCATCCTTTTGCCCTTTGAGATGATAGTGCTTTGAACACCACTCAGTCAAGTTTGGGTCCTTCAGCTATTCATAGTTCTCTACAATGTTTCCATTTCTGCCTGATTTACTCCTCTCTTCCTTTAAGAATCAGTTAAGGCTTAGTATCTTCAGAAAGTATCCTTTGATTCTCACCCTCCTCCTCCCTCCACTTCCCTGGTTCCCCTGTTCTTGCACTTCCTGTGTTGTTTTCCAAATGTCTCTTTCTTTGTGAGTTTCCTCTAAGCGTCATGGAGCTTCCTGAGGACAAGATGTGTACTTGGTATCTCCATCCCTTAGCATAGTGTTGGCATAGGTGCTCAATAAGCATTTTTAGAAGAAAGGAAGCATGCAAAAAAAGAGCTCTTGCTCTTTGAGAAACGTATTAGAGACTCAGAGGTACCTGATCATGGGCTGAAGCAGTGCCTGAGAGTAGGGCTCTAGCTGTTGAAGGCAGCATCTAGCTGTTTAAGACCCAGCATCTTCTCTTTGTGTAGTTTGCAAGAAAAATAAAAATAAAAAAGACCCGGTATTTAGCTGTTTAAGACCATGAGCCATGACTCCAGAGCAAAGCCCACGCCTGAAAGATAATCTCACTACGGGCTCATCCCGTGATGAGTTCATCTCAGTCATATGGTTTCCTCTATGATTATGTGTTTTAGGAAGAGCTAAGAAGCAAATCCAAGATCTGTGCCAATGTGTTTTGTGGAGCTGGCCGGGAATGCGCAGTCACAGAGAAAGGAGAGCCCACCTGTCTCTGCATTGAGGTAAGTCCTGATGTCAGGAGCCAGAGGACAGTGGCCAAGGCCAGTATGGCTACCTTGCAGAGCCACCTGTCAGCAGGCAGTGCCAATGATTTCATTCTCTTTATAAAAGCATACCTCATCCCTCTGAAAAATGTGGAATTTTTATTCTAGATTACTGATTTTTAATGCATGGGTACTTTTTAAAAAACATATTTAGCTTTATAAGATTTTTTAAATTAAAAAATAAGAATTGCTTTATATAAGTGAAATTGTACAGACATTTACACAGACATAAAATTATCATCTTCCCCCATAATCCTTCAATCCTGTTAGTCTGAAGTAACCAGTGTTAACAATTTGGCACATGTTGTTCCACGTTTTTATTTTCTATGTTGCTATAAGCATGAGGGTTTGTATGCTCCTGTAGATGTAATGGTTCCCCCTATTTTATGCAAAAATGGCATTATGATATAGATGTATACAGTTTATCTTGTTTACTCATTAATTTATCATGGACGACACTCTAGATCAGCACATACAGTTTTAACTCATTTAACTCACTGTAGCGGCATAGTATTTACTAATATAAAATAACTAGATTTATTCAATTGTTTTCCCATAGATGGACATTCAGTTGGTTCTATGAGTTGTTTACCACTATAACCAATAACATCCTTATGCAAATACCCTTACATGCTACTGCTTTTATTTCTGTAGCATTGATTGACACCAGGGCTTGCTAGGTCAGAGGATACGCAAATTTTTAAAAACACCAGATGAGATGCAGGGTTTTTAAAAAAATGTTTAAAAAACAAAGAGAGCCTTTGATAAATACTTCTTTTATAGGCTGGATTCTGACAAGTTCTGCCACTAAAGTGAACATAAATACCCTGGACATATGCCCTTATTTTCTCTTTTCTGTCAGACCAACCCATAGCCTGGAAACATGTATTTCTGCAAATTAAATACAGCCAATTTAGTCCCCAGGTTAAGGATCCTAATTTGTTGCCCCAGAAAGGAAGTTTTCTAACTTGGAAACCTGAAAACCAGATTCTGCTGGGGATGGGAGGTCCTCACTGGCAGTGCACCAGGCCACAGTATGGTAGCATAAGCCTGGGCTTAGGATCTGGAAACCTGAGGTCTGGTCTCAGCTAACCCACATCTAGTACGACTTTGAGCAAACTAATTCCCAGCAGATACTGTGAAGACAGAGCCCACATTTGGTTTTGCCCATTGCCCAGCACATAGCGAGCACTCCGTAATAAATATTGGTTCAATGAAATGCATATTTTTGGTATCCTCAACTAAAATTGGAGAGGTTGGGCTGCCATCCACTTCCCATGCTCTGTGCTTCTTTTTACCATCTGCTCTTTCTTGTTTCAGTTCTTCTTTATTGGATCTGAGCTAACTTGCTTCCTGCTTCTCCCTTTTAAAAACCATAAAAGTCCAATGAAACTGAGCTTGCCTGTGATTTGGGCACTTTCAGCAGCCAAAGCATAAACTAGTTGCTAAATGAACTTTGTTCCATTTCCCTGTCCTTAATGATTATCCGTGGTACTTCACAAAGACCCAGGCAACCCTACTTCTACCTTCACAACAAAGGCTTGAGATTAGGAGGAAACCAAAGTGGCCCCCAAATAGTATACAAAGCAAGAGATCCTTATAGTTAGATTATGGAAAAATTGGAGAGAGAGAGAGAGAGAGAATGTGTGTGTGTGTGTGTGTGTGTGTGTGTGTGTGGCTGCCTGCCTATCAGTCTCTCCACACTCTCAGCTTTCAGCTCTGGCTGTTTTGTGTCATTGAATGTTAGAATATTAAGGGAGCTTAGATCTTCTGAAACATTAAATGACTTTTCTGAAAGTGACAGATAATTCAGATTCCTGACTTTTAATAAAATGCCCTTTCTGCTAATTTGATGTGGTTAGGGGGGTGTCTTTGCTTGTTCATGCTGCTACAACAAAATATCTGAGATTGGGTAATTAATAAATAATATGAATTTAATTCTCACAGTTGTGGAGGCTAGGAAGTCCAAGATTGAGGTGCAAGCAGATTTGATGTATGGTGAGGGCCTGGTCTCTGCTTTCAAGATGGCACCTTGAATGTGGCATCTTCACATGGCAGAAGGCAGAAGGCCCAAAGGGTCAAATGCTGTAGGAAGACTGTTTTATTCACTTCTTAACCTCATCCACAAGGGAGGAGCCCTCATGACCTAATTAATCACCTCCTAAAGGTCTCACCTCTAAATACTTTTGCATTGGGGATTCAGTATCAACATGAATTTTGGAGGGATCACAAACATTCAAACCTTAGGATGTCTCTTTCTTCACTGAATAGAAGAGATGACCCTGGACCAGGATAGGCATGAAGGGCCATAAGCAACTAAGACAGGGTCAAGTTGGGTAGGGTCACTGATGGCCAGAAGTGTGACTCCCTGTGCCCTGGTGGTGTAGAGGCACCATTTCTGCTGGTGAAGAGTCCCCTTACAAAATGGCTGTGTGTGGGTGTGTGTGTGTGGGTGGGTGTGTGTGTATCCATAACTGCACATTCTCCTTTGGGTATGTTTCAGCAATGCAAACCTCACAAGAGGCCTGTGTGTGGCAGTAACGGCAAGACCTACCTCAACCACTGTGAACTGCATCGAGATGCCTGCCTCACTGGATCCAAAATCCAGGTTGATTACGATGGACACTGCAAAGGTAAGGTGTTCTCTCACCACTGCAAGGTAGCTTCAGCCATGGGGAGCCGAGGAACAGAGCAGGGTGGCCTGGCTGACCACATGGCCTTTCTGTCATGACCACAGCCTCTCAAAGCTGTGGAAACCACCCAGTTGGTTGGAGATGCAATCCTCTTGCCACCCATGAGCCTGCTGGGTTTGCCCTGGACGGCCCAGGCCGCTGCCTAGGGTTTGCTGTATCAGATCCCCAGGGGAGTTTTCAGCACTGTCTGTAGCTGGATAGTAGATAAGGTGGACCCTATCAATAATCAGTAATAATAAGGAAGTTCCTTAAATTAAGTATGTACGTTTTTGGAAAGTAGGTAAGTTTCTCTTCCCCCATGCTTTTTAATTTGGGCATCTCTCAATCCTAGTAGTATTGTTTCCCCTCTTTTGCACTGAAACCATTGCCATTAGAATAAGATGGAAGAAGTCCCACACTTTTTGCTAATTAGATACCAGCCTCTTTCAGCCTTGACCTTCCTTGAAGAAACAAGAAGCTGTTTCCCAGGTAATAGTCTCCACTCCATTCCCTGTTCACGATGATTCTCCATATGAATTCTCAAAATCCCAGTGACCCCCCTCAGTGCAGCAGGCCAGTGTGAGGCCAGAAGGGTAATTCAGTGGCCCTAAATTATCAGACAAAGCGGGAAACAGAAGATCCCCATACCTGGACCCTAGAAGAAGGAAAGGAAAGGAGTGAAGACAAAATGATGAAAAGGTTACAGGTAGTCTTCTACATGTGGAGCAGTTGTAATCCTAGAAATACAGAAAACATTTTTTTTCTCCACCTTGCATTACACATTTTTTTGTTGTTGTTGTTTTGCAGAGAAGAAATCCGTAAGTCCATCTGCCAGCCCAGGTGAGTGCCCATTTTTTCTACTGTTTGCATCTCAGGGAGGACATTCTTTTTCATGATAGGAATTTTGTGTTCCACAATCCCTGCCAAGCTCATAAGATCTTCTGTGCATCAGAATTTGTGTTCCCAGAACTGGCCACTCTTCAACACAGCTCAGAAAAGCTACAAAGCTACATTTGTGTGTGTGTGCTTGCCAGTTGAAGCAGCTGGTTGGGTGAGAATGTTGACTGTGTTTTCCCATTTTTCCTGAGTAGTAATTGAAGTGCATGAACAGGAAAGCCACTGAGTTCTTTTTTCAACATCCTGTAAGACATGCTCATGTCATGGGACTAGCAAATAGAAGAAGGCACAAGTCTTTTGGAAAGGGGATAATTGGAAATGCCAGCAAGACTTCTGTGGTTTTCTGTTAGTGATCACTAAAATTTTATCATGATTTATAATTACAGAGCTTTTTCACATATACTTTCCTTAGAGTCTCACAATAGCCTTTGTGAGGTAGATCTTACTGTAATTACCTTATAGATGAGGACATGGAGGCTCAAAGAGGCTAAGTGAGTTTCCTAAATCACACAGCTAGGAATTGACAGACTGGGGAAGAACTCCCGGATTTTCATTCCCCTGGCCCAGTGCCCTTTTCACCACAACATGTGTTGTCTTCCAGGAATTCTCTTCTGCCAAAGGTTTCTCTCCTCTGCTTCTCCATCCACCTGACTCTCAGCCCCCCCTGTTATTTCCAGTGGACAGCAGCTGTCCAGAGCAGGCTTCGACATGGCCCTTGCTGTGTTTCACATTCTGTTGTTCATAATCAAGGATGATGCAGGTGGTATACAGTTTTAGATGGGGGAAGGTTTGGATGGACCTAGTAGGTGAGAAAGGGAGAAAGTGGAGAGAATCAGAAATCTAGTGGCATAAAAAACTATAATGTTCTCATTTATTCATAGATTATTTCAGCTCATCTTTGAGTCAAGACAGCTGCTTTATTGATTGATTTCCCTTTATGAAAGTGTCCTCTATTTTTCTGCTCTAGTTATTTCTCACATGAGCTGTGAAACCTCTCTGTTTCAATAGTCTCAATCTTTGCAAATATTTTAGAGATGGGAGCTTGAATCCTGGGCTAGGCATTTTCCAGTTGTGTACCCTGGATGTGCTAATTCTGTCTCCCTGGGGTGCCCAGATGACATTGCAGAACCCTGGGCACTGAGCCTCCCACACAGTGGGTGCCATATGTCATGGGGGTTCTCCCCTGACTGCTCAGCTAACATCCTCCACCTTCCTGCAGTTGTTTGCTATCAGTCCAACCGTGATGAGCTCCGACGTCGCATCATCCAGTGGCTGGAAGCTGAGATCATTCCAGATGGCTGGTTCTCTAAAGGCAGCAACTACAGTGAAATCCTAGACAAATATTTTAAGGTAATCCAGAGGTGGGAGGAAGACTATTCAGGCCCATAGAAAGGGAAGCTTCCTCCTCCCATTGCCTGGTCACATCTTGCCAGACCACAGGAAATGTAAACCTGCATAGACTCCCCGAGTTTCCTCATCATAGATCATTCATGAATCTGTGAAAGTTGCCTTCTAACCAACTTGATCAGTGGGAGTAAGCAGTGGAGTTTTTAGGATCTAACACACATGTACTGCTGTCTTCAGGCAGTTAAAGCCACAAAGGTCTTGGAGAATCTGTCAGTTAGGGCCAAGCTCTGTCCCCTACTCCCCATGACACCTTGGTGCTGACTGTTAATACAAAATACCTTCTGATAGCACCCAGACCCAGACCACTTCAGCCTCTTTCCTGCCTAGTTTGACATTTATCTTAAGTCATTAACATGATCGCCCATGGCCTGGAGAGATTCTTCATCTAAGAAGAATCAATGGACTGGCATTTCGTGGGTCCAGAGATTCTTCCTGAACTTAGATATTGCTGTTTCCAATCATTAGTTGAAGAAACAGAGTGTTCCACTTGGGAACAGAAGAGATGCTATTTTCACAAAGGGAAATGAAGGAGGATGTAATATTTAACAATGGCTCAGGCTATTATGGCATGCAGATCTTTCACAGAGCTTGAGAGAAGAAGCAATTAAGGGCATTCTTATAGCTGATTGACAACACAGACACACCTATAGGTACCTCACACTCAGAATATCACACTGAGAAGCATAGAGAAAGACACACACCCTCAAACTCAAACATGCCAGACATGCGCACACATACCACATGCAGAGACTCACGTGCCACACAGAGATACATCCTACGTGCAGACACATTCAGATACCCACTTCTCCATTCAAGCACCAAAGCCCCCTTCACTTACAGACATCTAGGTAGATGCCCTAGCCATTTGCTCCCTCACATGTTTCCAGCGCCCAACCCAGCCAGGACTTGGGAGCAACTTCAAACACATGAAGGACTTCTTGGCAGCTCTGAGGCCACCTAATGTAGCTAATGTCGGTCTAGTCTATGGATTTCTCTTTCTAACTGACACTATAGAACCCGCAGGTAAATACTGGGTTGGCTTCAAATTGATATTTGGCCATTTAAGACTTCACTTGCGTTATTATTTTTACATAGAATTTTCTTTCCTCTATGGCAGTTATTAAATCTCTGGATTCCAGGTTTTTGAGATCATACCCAGATGAAGATGCACAGTCTTTCTTGCTCTGTCCTCTGTCTCAACCATTTCCACATTACAGAGCCCTTGGGGCAAGAATGGTTCCTCTTCTACAGAAAAACACATCATAATACTTAGCCAGGAGAGTTGGACAGGAACAGAAAGTAATGTAAAGAAAGTGACTGTTCAAAAGCTGAGTGAGTGCAGGGCCTGTTGTGAGCAGTAGTGACTTTGCCCTGCGATTACAGCGTGAGAGGTGTGGGGCCTAGAACATTCCTACCTAGGGGACACCTGGGACCTTGTAACCATCTTTTAGTGGTCCTTCTATGGCACTCTGCCTCAGGCATCATTGACACCTGCTGTTAGATTTGATTCCCAAGAACCTGGGCTACGTTCCCCTCAACACACCTCCATCTCCTCCAGCAATAACTCACTTTTGCAGGCTCCCTTCTGAAAAATGTAAGGCCCCTTGAGAAAGTAGCTCTTCTTTAGGGCATTCTCACACCCAAGCATCTATCTATGAAAGCTTGATTATGACTGACAGACACAAAATGCCCTCTTCCCAGACACTCTGGCAGTGTCTTCCAGGAGAAAACAGGTTTCATTTTCTACTTCTTGATGATTATCAGAGTCTTATGTGCTGCTATCTTCAAAGGGAGACTGCCTCCTCCCAGGTCAGCAGCTGCCTGTTGCTGAGAGATGACATCTCAAAGAGACTTTTCTGAACCAATGAATTGTTCCCCAGCCTAGCTGGCATTTCCTACATCAAAATTAGTCGAAAATCAAATTGAATTAGAATTTGAATAAGGCCAAAATCTGACTTTCACCTTAACCAGTGATTTAATCACTATTTCTGTGAAAGCGTACAGAATGAAGAAAGACCCAGGTAGAAAGAGCCTTCCATGCTCTTGGAATTTGGAATCTAATCCATTCCTAATGTCATCTGGGTAGGATCTCAATCCCTGTGGCTCCTGATGGGCAGGACTGACACTTGAGCCAGGCTTCTTATCTCCTTTACCCTGGCATCACAGCCCACACAGTCCCAGCTGCTATGCACAAGCAGGTGCGTGGCTCAGCCCATCTCCTCTGAACAGTCTCCAAACTTACAATGATGAGCCCCAAGCACAGATCTCATGACACACATCTTTTCTGCCTTTCCACAACTCTATAGTTAGATCAAAGAAAAGTGGTGTCATCTTGAATGCAGGTTGAGCATTCCTAATCCAAAAATTTGAAGCAAAACATAGTCAAAACTTTGTTTCATGCACAAAATTATTTAAACTATTGTATAAAATTACTTTCAGGCTATATGTGTAAGGTATAGGGGAAACAAGAATGAATTTCATGTTTACGTTTGTATCCCATCCCCAAGATATCTCATTATCCATATGTAGGCTTTCTAAAATCTGAAAACTTCCAGTCCCAAGCATTTTGATACTCAACCTGTATAAACTGGGGAAACAGTCATAAAGAGATACTATGTCTTTGTTACTGACTGGCTGAAAAGAGGCTGAGTGAATTAGGTTGGTTCATGGTCCATGATTAGGACCTCACAGACAGAACTCCCAGGCATTCCAGGCTATTTCTGGGACAGACACCAGAATTTTGTGTTCCTGTGGATTCTATATATAGCTCCAGCCTGGGGAGGCCCCCACTGGGGCCTTATGAGATGAGAATGCACATGGGCTGGACCTTCCCCCAGCTGCAGGCCTGATTCTAGTCCTACTGAATTTGAAGTGTATATACACAGCACTGCCTTTTGAGAGCTGCCTGGGCTGTGGTTGCCAGGTTCATGGTGCCCACTTGGGGCCCCTTGGCACCAGGTCTGCAGCCAGTGCTAGACCATTCCCCTCTCTACACTCATTCCATCATCAGGCCCTGATGACATTGGGGTCTTTGAGGGTTGCTCCCATCTGCCCAGCACATGTAACATTTGAACTCAAGAAAGTCCTGTGCTACTAACAGTGCTCCCCACCCACAGCCAAGCCTATTTAATTATTTTCCAATAATCAAGATCTCACAAGGTAAACACTTAGGGAAGTTTCCTCAGAGAAAATGTGTAGTGAATAAAGGACATCAGAGACCTGTTCCTGGGAATTAGGACAAGAATGGTAAGTATGTACTAAGCAAGGGCCTAATAGTTGTTTCATGCACACCTTCATTATACACATTATACAACATTACAGTAGAACACGTGTGACACTTGACAGTCAGGAGAGGAGAGTTATTAGCTATATCTTTCCCCTCTGTTTAGATATCTGGAGAGATATTTCTTCCAGAATCCCTTGTACCATCTGGGAAAGCCATCTTAAAACATGGGGAAGCTGATCCTTTGCCAGTACAGCAACATGAGACAGCCTAGGGAAAGGACTTAGGAGGGAGCAGGGACATGCTATTGAAACTTGTTAGGAGAGCAGCATTATGCAACTTGGAATTCGATAAGTCTTGATATTGACACCTTCCTTCTCCAGCCAGGGCCTGGGTGTCTTGAATGGTCCCAGATGGCTGAAGTCTCAGTTTAGCATCTCTCCATAGAGAACAGTTTGTGAGCTCACCACACCCCTCACTTTGTGCTCGTGGGGTGCCAGCTGGGTCATGAGTACAGCCTGAGCTGGGTGATCTGAGGACCTGTGCACATGTCTGCATTGGGGCCCGCAGGGCAGAGGAGCGGGAACTTTGTGTGATGACCCCTGCCTATAGCTTATTGCTGTGAGGCCTTTGCCTGAGTTCTCACTGATGTGATCAGTGTGAAAGTTAAGCACTGGGAACAGGACAGGGAGGCTGGAATCCAGCAATAAGAAATGATCCTATAATTCTAAAGTGAGCTCAGAGGGTTATCTGCATTGCTGTTCCTGAGCAACTGATTAGAAACGCATTCTGGGCCCTGCTACAGAGATTCTGATTCACAGCTTGTAACTTTCAACTCTTGTTACATGTTCATCAGGGTTTGAGAACACAATGTGGAGGTTGGTCTGAATCCAAAGGTATAGTAAAAAGTATCTGCAGGGCAGTGTCAGATATGGGGCCACACAGCAGGTGTAGGGACCCCAGAGGCCTCTGTTCAGGTTGCCTTCTCTGCCCAGGCACTTTTCCTCTCTCATCTTGGGCACGGGTACCTTATCTGTGTGTCCCAGGGATTTGAGCGTTTGTTGCCATGGCCCTCTAAGGCCAGGACAGGGTTGGAATATATCAAGAACAAGATGAATCAGAGCCAGATCAGTTGAGAGGGGCAATGATGGAACACGATTTCTACAAAACATTCCTGAATGATGTGTTCATGCCCATTCTAGAACTTTGATAATGGTGACTCTCGCCTGGACTCTAGTGAATTCCTGAAGTTTGTGGAACAGAATGAAACTGCCATCAATATCACCACGTATCCAGACCAGGAGAACAACAAACTGCTTAGGTGAGAGGAGTGAGGGGTCAGAGAATGATCCACGAGGGAAGACTGTCTAGGAGAGGGGACTTAAACCCTTTCCCACCTGCAGAAGAGCTGCCAGTGAGAGAATGTCATGTAAAAAGCAAAATGGGAATTGTGTCCTGTTCTATTCTATGAACAGTATGAACTAGTATATTGAGTACCACTGATATCTAATCAAATAGTTACTGTTTTTGGTGAGAGCTTGCAAGGAATAGAAGAATATAATTTTAAAATAAATTGCCAAGGGCACATCAGCGCAAGTTGTTTCCAAATGTTGTGGGTAATATTTTACTGACTGATTTTCTGAAGGAATTACATTAGTGTAGTATTTAACGGTAGGTCTAAAACAGCTTTGTTCTAATTTTTAAGATAATTAGTACTATTTCATGTTGTTTGTCCTAACTCTTACAAATGTATGCACCTTTACTTTTCTGGTATTATTCCAGAATAAATGTTAATAAAAACTAATCGCTAAGAAAATTTTGATGTAGTTTTAGGACATTGGTAAGAATTAAAAATGGAAAAAGTATCTCTTTTTTTTCAAAAGAAGTACAATACACAGTTTGTAAAAGGATTCTTCTTTAATAATAGTCTGTGACCTTAAAGTATAGGTTCTATAAATCCTTCATATTTTGATAATCTGAAATTAGATAATGTTTTACAATTTCAATATTTGTTCCTCATGATATCCCAGTGAAGGAGGGATTCTCGTCCTCCTTTTATGGATGGGAAGACAGGCTCAGAAAAGTTGAATAACTAGCTCAAGTCCATTTGAGTAGTAAGTGATTGAGCCAGGGCTCAAATCCAGCCCAAGGAAGAATTGATAGAGCTGAGTTCTAAAAGCTTTTCTGAAAATCTCTTTCTAGAATGATGATAATGGTGATTCTTGCTTGAACTTCGTATTCTTTCAAATCTCATATTCCTTTCATGTCATCTGTCATATCTCTTCTGTTTTGATTTTCCTAGTTTGGTTGACTTGGCATGTATACCATGGGGAAAGGCAATTGCTAGTGGAAGGTGTGCAGGCAGTGAAAACATTTGTCAATCAAAGCAGACAAAACCATTCATGAAAGTTTAGTCATCTTAAGGGGACATTTGAATAGCCCGAGTGATCTGACATTCAGTATAACAAGCTAAAGGTTAGATGGCTGCATTTGTCAGGATGGATAATAGTTGTGTTGGGTCAGTGTAGAGAGAGGCTGTTTCAGTTAGCAGTCATCTTCTTGGCCTCCTGTGGAGGCCCTGGATGTATGTAGTCCTGATATGTACTTCCTTTCTTCTGAGCAAAGCTGAGGTTTGCTAACACATTTCTCCTGTGTTTTGTTTCAGAGGACTCTGTGTTGATGCTCTCATTGAACTGTCTGATGAAAATGCTGATTGGAAACTCAGCTTCCAAGAATTTCTCAAGTGTCTCAACCCATCTTTCAACCCTCCTGAGAAGAGTATGCCTAACCTAAGAAATAGAGAGCTGTAGGGAATGGAGGCATTTTATGGGAGCCAAGATAGAGAGGATTGGTGGAACTCTCCAGAGCTAGCTGAGAAAATCCCCTTCCATGATTCCAGACTGGGTTCCAGCCTATCATCCCCATGGTGAAGTCAGGACCCCAAATTCTTTAGATTGATGGTGGAATTTGCTCAGATATGGTGCTTCTGAGGGACAGGCATGTCTTTGGGGAAAAGGGTAAGATGCACAGACTGTGGCAAAGATGCCCTGTTCCAGCCTCACAACTAAAAACTGTTGTCCCATATTTCTGGCCCAACAGAGTGTGCCCTGGAGGATGAAATGTATGCAGATGGAGCTGAAACCGAGGTGGACTGTAACCGCTGTGTCTGTGCCTGTGGAAACTGGGTCTGTACAGCCATGACCTGTGATGGTGAGCTGTGCTTCAGGCAGAAAGAAAAGCAAGGAGAGAGCTTCATGAAATCCACATGAGAAGTTGGGGTGGGGATGATGGAGAAGAGGGTGGCTGGGAGCAAGGAACCCAAGGAGCAACCAGCAGACCTATACCTGTAAGGTTGGAGCCCTAGAAGATAGCTTTGAGGGCAGAGCACTTATCCCATAGGCATTCAGTTTGAAAATCACTCCAGAGGCTAGGAATGAGAGAAGACCAGGACCCAGGGCAAAAGTAAACGATAATGTGAGACTGGAATAGTAACAATGAAATCAGATACTTACACAGCAAGAACCACGTGCCAGGCTGTCTTCTAAGCACTTTACCTGTTAACCCACTTGATCCTTTTAACACCTTAGGAAATACTTAGTGAAAGACTGGTGGTTGGAAGACAAAATGACTTCTCCTTGCCATACCCAGGCAGAAAAAGACAAAATGTTTGTAGACCCTCTTTCAAGTAACAGAAATGGGTAATCTTTTTTAAAAAGAGAGAGAGAAAGTTGAGCTAGTTGAGATGTGTGCAGGGTGGCCTGGGGAGGCAGAAATCTGAGAGTTTGGGGGGCAGTGTAAGGCTACAGGGTATGTTGGAACCACTAGGGTCCCATCTGGGTCCCGGGTTACAATGATGCCAAAGATCAAAAGGGACTCTTAAATCAAAGCCGAGCCCTAGCAAAGAACCAGCAACATTCAGAGCGGAGGCAAGACATAGAAGGGTGTTGAAGCCAGGTCTGAAAGGGAGAGTTGCCTTAGAGAAGAAAGATGAGTTGGAACCAGGCCCAAAAGTTATACCAGCTAGGGTGAACCTAAAGTTACATCGGCCAGGCGCAGTGGCTGATGGCTATAATCCCAACACTTTGGGAGGCCAAGGTGGGAAGATCGCTTGAGCCTGGGAGTTCAAGACCAGCCTTGCCAGCATAGCAAGACCATGTCTCTACAAAAATGTGAAAATTAGCCAGGCGTGATGGCATGTACCTGTAGTCCCAGCTACTTGGGAGGCTGAAGTGGGAGGATCACCTGAGCCTGGGAGGTTTGAGGCTGCAGTGAGCCACAGTTGTACCACTCCACTCCAGCCCGGATGACAGAGCAAGACCCTGTCTTAAAAATAAAAAAATTTAAGAAGTTAACTGAGTCAAGGAAGAGCTGGCTGGAGCCTAGAATTATGTTCAGGAAGATCAGGTTAAATGGTAACCGGGAAACAGAGGTCAGAGACCCAGGAAGAGGCTCTTCTAGACAAGGATCCTAGAGAACACCAGCAGTATAAATGGAGCCCAGTACTATCTAAGGGATCATTGTGGGTCTGCCACTGTCCAGGACCAAGTCTGTTTTCAGTGTGGAAAGACAGGAAACCAGTGTAACTCCACGGACAGGTGAATGAACAGGAAGAGGCTGTTCAGAGACTAGAAATTTCTACAAGTTCCTAGGAGTCAAGACCAAGTTTCTTCTGAAGCCAATAAAGAACTTCTGAAAATGGTCAGTGGCCTAGCCTGCCTCAACCATGAGGCATCCTATACTTGTCTTCCTGAAACTCCCCTCAGTACCTCTCTGCTTCTAACTACTGCTGTTCTGGCTTTGTGAAGTTAGCCCTTTCTAAAGTGCAGGCAGTCAGTGTGCAGCTGGCTTACAGAATAAGAATAAGCATGGTCATCTGAATAACAATTTCTATCACATGCATCAGACAAAATTCAAATGAACAGCTCTGTGGGACATTGCCCATTTCCACAGCCACACAGCTATGGGCTGCTCACCCTCCCTCTCTGGATGGCCAAGTCCCGAACTCTATGTGGGTATAACATGGAGCATTCCAGATGGTGGTGCCCCAGGGGTGTGACCGTGGTGGTACCCCAGAAGCCTGATGTGTAGGTTATGGATCTGAGAGGAGTTTGTGGAGCCAGCATTCCAGGGCATTTTCAGGTTCGTACCAGAGTTAGCAGTCTGCTCTTAGATCACAAATCAGAATGGGACAAGCAAGAAGGGGCATCAAGATGTGAAGCCAGGTGGAGCCAGAGCCAAGGGAAACTGCTGTAAAGGGAAAGTTGATAGCAATGTTTGGAAGATATGTCCTAGCAGTGTTTCCGAATGGTCAACATTGTACTTGATAAGCATAGAGATTCCATTCTAAACCTAGTGAATCAGCATTTGCAAAAGAGCAGCTTGGGAACCTGTGTAGTTTTTATTTTTATCACTGTGCGAGTTTGGGAAACATTGCTAGAAGAAATTGTTGTCAACCCTGGATGCACATTAGAACCAACCAGAAAGACTTATAAAAAAAAAAATACTGGTGTCCAGGTCCCACCTCAGATCAATTAAATCAGAATCTCTGAAGCTGGAACATAGTTATCTTTTCAAATGTTCTCCAGGACATTTTGAAGGTATGTGAACAGCTGAGAGTTACTGTCTGAGAGGAATCTCCTGTGTCAAAACCCAGGTTTTCAGCATAACTATTTTTGCAGGGCCAGCCTCTGGCAGGGATGTGCTAAGCAGTTAAAGGGATAAAGACCAGAAAGGAGTGTGGGTAGATTGCTTTGTTACAGGGTGTTACATTCGAGGTACCAGTTTCACAGGGCCCCTTCATGCCTTCATACTCAGAAGATGTGGCTAATTCACCTCTCCTTCCACAAGTTAAATGGGAGATAAATTGAGAGCCTCTAGGTAGACCTTGGTGGGATTCCTCACTGGCTTGCAACAGCTGCCACTGCTCTGAGCTTTGGTTCTTCTTGCAGGAAAGAATCAGACGGGGGCCCAGACCCAGACGGAGGAGGAGATGGCCAGATACATCCAGGAGCTCCAAAAGCATCAGGTGAGTGGTGGCCTCCATGCTGGTTAGGTGTTGCTGTTGCCACCAGACACTACACCACTCAAACACCACCCAGTGCGCCAAGAGACACACTGTTCAATATAGTAGATCCTGAGTGATAACCCCATCACCTGTACTATAAAACTGATACACTTCCCTGATAAAACAGGGCCCAGTAGGTGTCAACAGGTATAGGTTACAACTTGGTGGATGGCTGCATAAGGCAAAATCAGGCAGGTGGTGATTTGCAAATGAGGTGGAAGTGATTTGCAAATGAGCATGGTTTAAGAAAGTGTGTATCTTGTCATGAACGGTGTCCAGACCCAAAGACTGTGAGCTCTTGAAAGCAGGCTCTGTAACTTACTGACCACTGTACCCTGGCAGCTCTCATGTGGCCTGGTATTTAGTCAGCACCCAGTGAGCATGAAAGCAGTGGATTTGGGCCCCAGCAGAAAGGATTTACATTAAACATCAGTCTGACTAGAAAATAGCCTGGAGTTGACAAAGAGACTCCTTCCCAGAGACTCAAGAAGATAGTAAATAAGAACTTTGTTCAGGTTCCATGTTATTAAGTTAAAGGCTTTCTTGGGGAAAGGGTTCTTAGCAGAATAGTGATCCTCTGACATATTATGGAACTTTTGGGCTCCTGGGCCTATCCTCCTACTGGTTGATCATGTAGTCTTCACAGAGGATACTGCACCTTCCATTACCTGTCTGTAGACCAAATGTAGTAGTACTAGCCTTCTCTCTGACATAGAAGTTTTTAAGGAATATAATGGTCACAAGAACTGCTAAACTATTGATGTGAAATATTTCACATGAGTAAACAGAACTATTACTATTAATAGTAATTGCTCATATATATTGATCGTTCTCAATGTGCATTTTGTCATCATTGTCACTGATAGTATAGAAATCTCATGTCAGTTGTTTAAGCAGAAGCAAAAGCTTCTAGTCTTTTGCTTTTTCAAATTTCACCAATCTTGAGTCTCCAAATGAGTTCAATCCCATCAAAGAGAAAAAAAAAAGGAATTACTTTCATCTAGGATAGAGCAGTTATCAGACAGTAGGAAGTGAATTATAATAGCTGATTATGTTTAAGTGTCTGTGTTTGATGTGAGTCCTCTCAGAGCAGATGCCGAGGCAAGGATGCAAGTACACACAGTTTATTTGGGAGGTAATCACAGGAAACATCAGAGGTAGATTTGGGAAATGAGTCCAGGAAGGGAAGGAAGCAATGAAGAGTGGGTATTCAGGCATGTTATCACTGTGAACAAGTGGCACTTAATCCTGTTGGGGGTCTCTGAGAATGGAGTAACAGTGCCAGAGTGAGGATGAAGCTGGGCTGTTTCTATAAGAACTCCCATCAGCCATTGGCTAAGTGCTGCTACTGGAAAACATTAACTCCCTGGCATTTGTGACCTACCAGTGTGTGTGGACAGAGTGAGCTCCAGCAGCTAGAGAAAGCCCTCGGGCAGAGACGCAGATGCTGGCAGTAGGTAGGAAGTCACGCCAATGTACACCCAAACACAGGGGCTATGGATGGAACACCAGCAGTGTCTGCTAGATACCAGGCACTGTTGTCAGGTTTTTAAAAATTTATTTCTTTAGTTGAGATATGATTCACATACCATAAATTCACCCCTTTAAAGTGTGTATTCCTAAGATTGTCAATTATCTCACTACGATCTTAATTCCAGAACATTTTCATTATCCCAGAAAGAAATCCCATACCCATTAGAAGTCACCTTCCATTCTCTTCTTCCTCCAGCCCTTTGCAACCATTAGTCTACTTTCTGACTATAGATTTGCCTGTTCTGGACATATTACAGTGGTATCATACAACAGTATAGCTTTTTCTGTCTTTCACTTAGCATAATGTTTTCAAGGTTCACTCTTACAGGATGAATCAATACTTCTTTCCTATTTATGGCTGAATAACATTCTATGATATGGATATACCACATGTTGTGTTATCCATTCATCAGTTAATGGATATTTAGCTTGTTTCAATTTGGGGGCTCTGATAAATAAAGCTGTTATGAACATTTTTGCACACAAGTTTTTGTGTGGACATATGTTGTCAGTTCTCTTGGTATTTACCTAGGAGTGGAATTGCTGGGTCATATGTAACTCCATGTTTAACCTTTTGAGAAATGGCCAGACTGGTTTCCAAAGCTACTGCACCATTGTACATCTTTACCATAGAGTTTCAATTTCTTTGCATACTCACCAACAGTTTTGTTACTGTTTTTATTTTAGCTGTCCTAGTGGGTGTGAAGTGGTATCTCATTATCATTTGCATTTCCCACGTGACTAATGATGTTGAGCATCTCCTTATGTCCTTATTGGCCATTTGTATATCTTCTTTGGAGAAATGTGCCAGGCACTGTTGTAAGAGATGGTACTTTATTACTGTGGTTTTGCAGTTGAAGAAATTGAGACACAGATTTCATAATATGCCCAAGGTCACCCAAAAAGTAGCACAGCCATTGTTGAAGCTCAGGCAGTCTGCCTCCAGAACCTGTTGTACTTAACACCTCTTTGGACTTGTTGGATTCAGAACATCTTGTAGCATTTCCATTTAACATCCTTTTCTTCATTCTTAAAATGGGAACCATAATGTCTGTTCTGCTTGTTTCATAGAAGTCCAAATGGAGTCAACTTAATTCCATAAACAGCCCCTGCATGACCATGTCATGAATAGGCTATGGTTCTTGTTCTCAAGTTGTTCATTGTCTACAGAGGAGCCAGACAAGTAAACAACTAAAATTCAGCATAAGCTTGTAAATGTCAATGCTATATAGTATGGAGGAACAGATAAATGCCAACAGTTGTTTAATATTTCCATGACACCTATTTTCTCTTACATCTCAAAGGAAACAGCTGAAAAGACCAAGAGAGTGAGCACCAAAGAAATCTAATGAGGAGGCACAGGACAGTGTCTGGAGCCCAGCACCTTCTCTTCCACTTCAGCGCTGAGTCCAGTATACACAAGTGTCTGCTACAGTCGCCAAATCACCATTATTGCATATATAGCAATGAGTTTCATTTTTTTTATTTGTTTTGCAATAAAGGATATGAAGGTGGCTGGCTAGGAGGGGAAGGACCATAGCCTTCGTTTCTAGGAGTGCTTTAAGAGAAACTATAAATGGTGCTCTGGGGCTTGAGGCTAGTAAGGAAACTGCATCACAATTGAGAAAGGAGCAGACCCAGATCTGAACCCCTTTTGAGTTTATGGCAGCTGTCAGCAGGCTGCAGGGAGTGCACACAATGCCAGAGAGAACTTAGCAAGGTGTCCCTGGAGGAGAGGTTTGGGAAGCTCCACGGAGAGGAACGCTGTCTGCTTCCAGCCTCTTTCCATTGCCATCAGCATGACAGACTTCCAACATCCATGCATCTCTTGGTCCCAATAACTGCCTCTAGATACATAGCCATCCTGCTGGTTACCCAGTGTCCCTCAGACTTGGATGTAGTGTCTGGGAGGGTATGCCCAAATGATGCAGATACTTGTATACTTCAAGCCCCTTAGTAACCTAACCAAACTTTTTAAACACTTTTTACCAAAGGTGCTATTTCTCTGTAACACTTTTTTTTTTTCGCAAGTTGACTTTATTCTTCAGTTATTATCATATTGTTGTTTTTTAATATTTTATTTTCTTGACTAGGTATTAAGCTTTTACAATTATTTTTCATTAGTCCAACCACTTCATAGGTGGAAGGAGTTTGGGGTTCTTCTTGGTGCAGGGGCTCAAATAACCCAGATGCCCCCAGCCTGCCACATACTAGATGTAACCCATAGTTGGCCCCCCTAGCTTCCAGCAGTCCACTATCTGCCAGCGGTGTAGGGGGTGCCTCAGACCAAAGCCAGGGGAAGAAGCATCTTCGTAAAAAACTTTCAAAATCCAAAGATTAATTTGTTTTTATTTATTCTGAGAAGTTCAGGCAAATCCATATTCCAAAGGATGGAGACAAGTGCAGCCTAGCAGGGCTTAGGATATCCCAGCCCACTAATGTGCTCATTGGCCTACTACTAACTAGGAGAGTGAGTTGGCCCTGTCTCCTCCTTTTTCTGGACTTCACTTTCCTCAGTGAACTGGTAAGAATGCACTAGCCTTTTGATTTGATAAATTATAAATTCTGTGGTTCTGATCCTTGGTCCAGAGGGGAGCTAGCGGAGCTAGGTACCTGTAATTTTTCCTTCTTTTCTGTAGAATAAATGAAACCTTGTTGTTAGAATAAGAAATGTCAGATGGCCAAAAACAAGATGACCAAATTTGATCTCAGCCTGATGACCCTACAGGTTGTGCTGTGATACAGAGTCCTCATGGGTAAAGCAGGAAGAGAGCGGGAAAGAGAACCACCTCACTCTTCATAATTGCATTTCCTGTTTAACCTCCAGCTGGAAATAGAAAGCATTCCGTTTAGAGATGAGGATAAAGAAAGTTTCTAATTCAACAGCGGGAGAAAAATGGAGATTTAATCTTAAAACTGTGACTTGGGGAGGTCCGTCATTTACACTTATTCCTGTGTCGACTTCTGTGATTATTAAGCCCGCTCACTACCCTGTTTAAGATGCATTTGGAATACCAAAGATTAAAGCCTTGACATAAGATCTCATTTGCAGAAAGCAGATTAAAGACCATCAGAAGGAAATTATTTAGGTTGTAATACACAGTCGACATTGTGCCAAAAATAGAATTCCTTCTAAATTGTTTTCCTTGTTCTCATTTGAAAGGAGAAAATTCCACTTTGTTTAGCATTTCAAGCTTTTATGTATCATCCTATTTAAAAACTCTCTTCAAACCCCACTTGTACAGTCTGAATTACAGCTCCCTGTCCAAGTGCCTTGGAGAACTCACAGCAGCATGCCTTAATCAAAAGTTTTGCCAACCCTTGGACACTATGGGAGAGGGCAAGAGTACCAGTTTGTTAAAAGCAAGAAACCAGTGTTTCTTCACTAGTCACATTTAGAACAGTGGTTACCATCCAAGACTACTCTACCCTGCAACCAACATTGTACTCCCAAGAGCAAATCCACATTCCTCTTGAGTTCTGCTGCTTCTGTGTAAATAGGGCAGCTGTTGTCTTTGCCATAGAAACACATGATCTGAGGACCATTCATGGAAAGCTGCTAAATAGCCTAGTTTGGGGAGTCTTGCATAAAGCTTTGCATGGAGCAAACAGGATTAAATCAGGTTCAGTTCCTTTAGCCCTCTAAAAGCACAGGGCTTATCCTGCAGGCTTCCTTGGGCTTTCTCTGTGTGTGTACTTTTATAAACACTATAGCATCTGTTAATATCCAGTGTCCATGGAAACCTTCCCACATGCTGTGACTGTGGACTCTATCACTGTTTTTGGAAACCAGTGCTTCTCTGCCTGCTAACAAGCCTATGTGGACCAGTCTGAATGTTTTTCCTTTACACCTATGTTTTTAAATAGTAAAACTTCAAGAAACAATCTAAACAAGTTTCTGTTGCATATGTGTTTGTGAACTTGTATTTGTATTTAGTAGGCTTCCATATTGCATTTAACTTGTTTTTGTAACTCCTGATTCTTTTCAGATACTATTGATGAATAAAGAAATTAAAGTGGTAGTTTTATTGGTTTCCTTTCCCCAAAATAAGGCCAAATAAAGTTGTAAGACATGACCCATTTACTTCCTAAGAGTGGATTTGAATTTTAGGAGCCTTAAAAAGGACTGAAGAGTTTCTCCTGGAACTGCAGCTTAGATGGAAAGTTTACTTAGGGACTGGTAGAACAAGTTTCTTTTAAAGGATCATGGATAGTGGGTCTGGGGTAAGAGGTGATGAGAAGTCAGAGTGTCTGAGTCCCTTCAGGTTGCTATAACAAAATGCCTCAGACTAGGTAATTATAGACAACAGAAATGTATTGCCCACAGTTCCTGGAGGCTGGGAAGCCTAAGATCAAGGTGTCAGAAGATTCAGTGTCTGATGAAGGCTTGTTCTCTGCTTCAAAGATGGCACCTTCTTGATGCATCCCCACATGTTGGAAAGGGTAAACAAACTCCCTTAGGCCCCTATTATAAGGGCACTTACCTCATTCGTAAGGGTTAACTTTTCATGATCTAATCATCTCTCAAGAGCCTCACCTCTTAATACCATTGCTTTGGGGATTGTTTTAACATAAATTTTGGGGGGACACAAACATTCCAGGTATACGATAGGCAAGGATTTGAAGGAACACTTCCCTTGGTAAGTAGACTTATTACAACAGAGTAAGTGAGATGAAGACAGCAATAGGAGGCCTGTTGCTGGGAATGGGTGCCAGAGGCAGTGTCTCCCTGAGTTCCTCACCCCGTCAGACTATGAATGAAGCAGTTAGTTCCTGGCTTTAAGTTTCCAGAACCTCTCAGTCTAATCACTTTTAGTGGCCGAGTGAAGGAAACATCTATGCAGTTTCAAAATAAAGCTATATCCATTAACACAACCTGTTGAGGAATTTTTGTTTTTGTTTAGCCCCAAGAACATCCACTATAATTTTTTTTTACATAGTAGGCTCTCAAGAAAACAACTGGAATATAATGGAATGAAATAATTATGACCAGTTTGTGTTACTTCTCGAATTCATGCTATGGGGGCTGAGGCTTGACTTAATTTGACTTTCATCCTGAAGCAGAGGAGAAATATCTTGATGCTAGTGCAGTATTGAGAAACCATTAGGAATACTTTGTATTCAGATATAAGACTATTTCTACAGGTGCCACAATCCACAGACTCTCCAAAGCCTTGCAGTTTTCTCACGTGAAAGTCACATCACATGAAAAGACTGCAAGCTAATAAGGAAACACAAGCTAATAAGGAAATGGGATCTGGAGCTTCCAGTGAGGGCAGAATCAGAGGTGATTTCCTACCTAGTATTCATACCTCTTTCTCCAAGGCCTAGACAAACCTATCATTTCAAAGTCTACTACTCTTCCTCTGTACTGTATCTTAACAGTACACCTTAGATTTTGGGGGGCAAAGTTAAATATTTTCTCCCATAATTTGATATCTAAAGCGTATCGATACTTGTTTTTTCTAACCACACTAAGCATGCCAGCCAAACCAGACCCCTCACCATTTCCCAAATATATGCTGTAATTTTCTCCTTTTGGCTATGCTTTCTAAGAAATACCTTTCTTCTTTCCTTCAGTTATATACACCTCATCCCAGCTCTAGCCAAATCCCATTATCCTCTAAAGGCTACCCTAATTGTGGTAGCCTAAATGGTCTTTTTCCTCTGAACTTGGATAGCTTTTGGTTATGTTTCCGTATGAGTTACCAAATGCTACTTTATACTTTAGTTACTTTGGGTTCGTGTTTTTAAAAATAACATTATTGATATATACTTCACATATTTTCATACCATACAATTTACCCACTTAAAGTGTATAGTTCAATGGTTTTTTTAGTAGTATATTATTGTACAACCATCACCACAATGAATATTAGGACAATTTCATCCTGCCAAAAAGAAACCCTGTACTCATTAGCAGCCACTACCCATTCTCCCTTCCCTCTAGCTCTTGGCTACTACTAACCTACTTCCTGTCTCTATAGATTTGCCTATTTTGGAGGATTTTATATAAACAGAATCATACAGTAGGTATTCTTTTATGACTGGTTTCTTTCACTTATGTGTCAGAATAGCGTTTCCAAGATTCATCCATGTTGTAACATGTATCAGCACTTCATTTCTTTTTGTTGCTGAATAATGTTCCATTGTATGTAAATACCACATTTTATTTATCCTTCATCAGTTGGTAGAGATTTGGTTTGATTCTACTTTTTGGCTATGATGAAAAATGCTGTTTTGAACATTCATGTATAAGTTTTTGTGACGACATATATTTTCATTTCTCTTGGATATATACCTGGGAATAAAACTGCTGGGTCATATGGGAACTATTTTTTTAAACTTTTGAAGAACAGCCAGACTGTTTTCCAAAGTGGCTGCACCACTTTTTCATCCCCATTATTGGTCTATGAGGGTTCTAATTTCTCTACATCTGCACCATCACTTATTAGCTATCTGTCTTTTTTATTTTAGCTATCTTAGTGGGTATGAGTAGTATCTCGCTGTGATTTTAATTTGTATTTCCCTGATGGCTAATGATGTTGATAATCTTTTCATGTGCTTATCAGTGATTTTTATATCTTTTTTGGAGAAATGTCTACTCAGATATTTTGCCCTTTTTAAATTGGATTTTCTTATAGATTCGTGTTTAATCTCTGTTACCATAAAATAAATCTCTTGAAGGCAGTGATTGTATTTGGACAAAATCACAAACATTCTACTATGTTGTTATCCAGCACACCATAAATACGTGACTTGGCAAGTTAGTTAATTTCCCCACATCTCAGTTTTCTTGTCTGTAGAATGATGATAATAATACATACCTTACAGAATGAATGTGAGGATTAAATAAAAATAATGACCACAGAGCCCTTAGGGCAGTGCCTGGCACTTATAAAATAACATATAAACATTACCTATTATTCTTACTTGTTTTTATACCTTGATAGTGCAGTTTCTTACACACAGTAGGTACTCAATGTCTATTTGTGTATGAATTAATTGGGGACTAAAATTATTTTAGCTCATTTATAGTTGTAGTTATGACTAGCTACCAATGAAAAGGTCAAACAAGCCAATATGGAACCAACATAGGCTGAGCAAGTGGATAAAATTTAGAAGATAGTCACTCCAACTCCCTTAACAATCAATAAGGAAAACACCACACCAGGTCTAAGATAGACCCCTGAGTGGAGTGAATTCAATAGGAGTAGCCATGAAGATGCTTTTATAGCTCTAACAAATGCTTAAAGACTCCAAATATATTTAAAGATGTCATTATTTGAATCTTCAAGATAAAAAGGCCTAAATTTCAATAAAGAAGCCTGGAGGCATTTTAATCTATCAATTCTACGGCAATAGCAAACTGTGGCAGAGGAAGGAACTGCTGAAAACCAAACCACTAGACCTTATATAACAAAACTGGCTGAAGACTTACTCTTGGCCCCTGTAAATAGAGAAGCCAATTCCTCCTCAGGATGGATTGAAAGACTATAGCTCCCTCTACCTTCAATGCTGCCCTAAACATAGAGTAACTGTTTTTTTGAGATTTGGACTACAATTTGCAGGAAGATGGCAGAACTTTAAACCATATTAGGCCAATATGGATGAACCAAACTGAGAGGAATTTAGCAGTGGAAATAAATCAACACCTTGCATGCTAGGCTAAGCAACTGGCCTTCACCTGATAAGCAATGAGGAAACATGGGGTAAAGGCAAGAGGAAAAAGATGGACTGAAATCATGAAAGCAATGCGTTAGAAAGGATTGTCTGAATCAGAGGTGACGGGAATAGAGGTAAGAGTGAGTTCAGGAGGCATGTGGTCCTGATATACCCTGAAGACAAAAAATACAATAAGCATAAATCTTGGGCGAGCAAGTTCAGACCAACCTCTCAAATCCTAATTCCTAAGACATGGAATGGCCCAGAGCACAGGACTCTGATTTATGTAAAAAATTGTGAAATCATGAGTAAAAACTGTTCTCAACTTTGTTTTTCTACCCTGATCATGATCTAACAAGTGGCAGAGAGTAACAGTTATAAAATAACTACTATTACAGCTAATAATAATAATTGCCACTACTTACAGAATATTGACTTTGTGCTAGAATATTAACTCTATGCTAAGTACTTTAGAGTTACACCTTCCAATGACCCTATGAAACAGATAATATACTTCATAATACAGATGGTGAAATCAAGTCTTACAGAAATTAAGTAACAAAATCAAGATTAAGTAAAAGAAATCTGATTTCCAGAGGTGGGTTTGGAAACCTACATCTGATAAAAACCAAAGCCCACTCTTTTAACTGTATCAGTATACTGCTTCCTAACTAGAATGGCTTACAAAAGGATTCTCCACTTGGATTATTTCTTGGTTTTTCTGCAGTCAGTAAGTCAATAGGACCTATCTACGTCAGGTATGTCAAAAGCTATTCATGCATTTATTTCATTCACTCACTGTTTACTGCTTACGATGTCTCAGGGGGATACCATGGTAAACAGATAAGGTTCCTGCCTTCAGGAAGCCTAGACAGGGTAGCTGAAGGAGGAGGACAATTCATTTGATCTTTGTTTTTTCAAAACTATTCTAATCAAGAGACTCATCCTGAAATGGATTCAATTTGACCAAGCATGACATAATGGTGAAGTTCTGAAAAGTGGACAAACAGGCCATGTACTTTCCCAGTTCCCTGTAACCCATGTTCCTTTCCCTAGGTAATGTATTCTGTTGTCTCCTCCATCCTTTACCTTCTCCAGTGCCCCCACTCCCCTCTCAGGCATCTCTTTCAGCTAGCCACAGATGAACCCCATCACTGTGGGGGCCCACAAGCCAGCATAGCTCTTCTACCTTCCAGAAGGTTTTCGGTATTCTCCAGGCTGACTGGGTGGTTTCAGGGTAAGCCCATCAACAGACTGCCTGGTGGCATATCACTTATAAGGCACTGCCCAATCCCACTATAGATTGGGAGATGCTGCTTTTTAAAACCATCTGGCTGTAGTGAAAAGAGATACATTCATGTTAGCTCAGATAGAGAAGGTTTATTATAATGAGCAGTAAGGAGATGCTCACATTAATCCAACTGTTAACAAGGCTGGCCTCAGGGAAGCTGCACCTGGTGTGTTACTCTGGATATAAGGCAGTCCTAGATTTCAGCAGCAGTATTTTATGAATTTTTACACTTATGTTCCACAACTGACCAAAAATTAGCAACACTCCCCATGTCTGCCTCTTTCTGATCCAATTGTGATTTCTTTCTGATCTGCTACCAACTGCAATTTCCCTCTGGGTTCTTTGGATTAAATTCCTGGAAGAGTGAGGGAAAAAATACATCTCTGCTTCTGTCTGGGCAGTGCCTTATAAGACAGGCCACCAGGCAGTCTGTTGATGGGCTTACCTTGGTCAGATGTCTACTATGGCTCTAATCAACAGAGCTTCTGGAGCAGGGTCATATGATACAAGGATGGCACCCCAAATTTTGTTTGGTTCAGCTACCTCTCATCTAGGCGCTCTGCTCTAGTTTTGTGTGTGAAGCCCACAAAACCCCCAATCCTTAAGACAGGTGCCATATAATTCCAACAATCACAATATTACAAAGTACCATCAATGGATAAATGCCCCTTGTAATACTGACACTATTTGCAAGATCTTTTTGCTTAAAATCATTAAAAATAACAGTAAACTAAGCTCAAGAGAGCAGTGTGGTGTAATGGGAAGAAAATGGACTTTGGAGTCACATAGCCCTAAGGCTGAATTTCTAATTAGCCTTTCACTCTGTGTGATAGCAGACTTTACTCACCATTTTTGAGCTTGAGTTCCCTCATTTCTAAAATGAGGATAAACATTCTTTTTTATAAATGTGGCGATAAGTAGAATTACATTTTTTAAGGTTTGTGATAAAAGTAGGTGTTTGATAAATAAAATTTCCCTTTCAACTAAAACATAATATTTACAAATATATTCAGTGTTTCAAAAGACTTAAAATATCCGCAACTACTATGGAACAGGTACTGTTAGGGTATGGGTATATAATAATAAATAATTCTTTTCAAATACTTTACAATTTAATCTAATTATTCAGAAAATAAGTCCACTAAGAGATATATCCAATTCTATCAATCCAAATTATTTGCAAGAAATCATGCTAGGCAATGGGGATGCTGGTGGTGTGAAGGAGAATCCAAAAATGAATAAAGATAGCCATTCTATATAAGTAGGAACCTACTCGGACATGAGATACACATTTTACACTGAAATTTATAGTTTCCTTGCTAATAGCTTCAAAAAGCCAGAAACACAATTTTCAACTTTTAGAAAGCAGTTTCTCAGCTGCTCAGTTGTCTGAATACATTTATCCTAAATGTAACAACCAAGCAGTTGGAGACTTCATGAAATTAAAATAGCTCTTAGTACAGCTTTGCAAGCAGGTTTTCAAAATTTGTCAGGTTACCCATTTCTTTACCTACACCACTTCTTTCTATTTCCTTTCCTCTATTCTACATATAGTTCCCATCCTAAGTATTTTTTCCAAACTTTCTACTAGGAAGCCTCGTTTGCTATTATTGAGGTTACTTTTTTCCCTTTAATTCCACTGACTCATATCTTACCTCTTATTTTTCTTGAGCAAAAAAATAAAAATAAAAAGTGCAGGGCAGTGGCACAATCATGGCCCTCTGTAACCACTACCTCTTAGGCTGAAGCGATCCTCCCAGTAGCCTGTGGAGGAGTTGGGACCACAGGCAAGCGACACTACACCCAGCTAATTTTTGTATTTTTTGTAGAGATGGGGTTTCCCCATGTTGGCCAGGCTGATCTGGAATTCCTGACATCACTGATCTGCTGCCTGGGCCAAAGTACTGGGATTACTGAGCCATGGCACCTGGACAACTCTTATTTCTGAATTATGTTTGAATCATTTTTTTCCCATTTTATATTACATTCCTATCACTTTTTAAAATCCCAGATAAAGATTTTAAAGCAAAATAAACTATTATTTTAAACCTTTGCAATTTTCACATATTGGGACTACTGTCAGAATGCTGGTTTGACCCAAATAAAGTCTGTTCTTAAAAGGACTCTTTCAAAACAGATGACTCATCAGTTTTAAAAAACATTCTGTCATTGGGTTAAACATACAAAGTGCATTCTTCTATGACTACAACTCAATCAGAAATTAAAGTTTAACTGCAGAGTAAGAGGCATGGTTTCTCATACAAATGCCAAGAAAAAAAAGACTTTCCTCTTTTTTTTGAGGAGGAAAGCAATTTAACTCCATTGATTATACACAACCACGTAACTTCCTTATGCGTAATCTTTGTGGAAAAAACCAGCTAAGCATTTTTTCTCCTTTCGATTACATGACTTTTCAAAGTCATAAAATGTATTTTCAAAAAAGATTGAGTCTGGGACAAAGATGAAAAATGTTAATCAGAATTACTAAATTAGTACCAGATGAGGATTTTCCCAAGCAGTTGTTTTGACCAGCAGTACAAACTCAACGCTGATTTTTAAACTAATCCATTAATTTGAGCTATCTCAAATCATGGAACCGCCTCCAAGACTCCGAAATTCACTCCTAGACACAACTTAGACCAAAAACCACGTATGTGCTTCTATAATTAAAACGGGCAAAACGTCCTTGATATATATTTACACTTTAAAAAAGAAAAAGATAATCCTGTGGGCAAGTAGCGCAGATATTACCCATATTTTATGCATGAGGCAACGAAACAACCTAGGCTGTTTAACAGCGGAACCCCCATAAAAGATTCGGGGGTTCTGACGTCTGTCTAGTCCAGCTGCTTTCACACTCCGAAGTCGGCTTTGTTAATCCTTGGACTTTAAATTCCTGGGGTTTTCTGTCACGGAGATAAATCACTACTAAATTCCTGTGTGCTCAGAGTCCTGGAGACAGGGACCCCACTTTTAAACCGAAAACAAGCGGGCGGCGCACGTGACGCGCGAACCCTCAAGGCCAGATAACCGAACAGTCCTTGGGCTGTTTACCGAGGCGATCTTGGAGCCCTGGAAGAGGTCACCAGGCTCCAGCGACTATAAAGCGCGGCCGCCGAAACCGGGCCGGGCTCAGATGATAATTTGGCAGCCTCTGAGTCTCTGCCTCAGCTCTGCGCAGTCCACGCCTCTCTCCAACCTCTCTGTGCCGTCCGCCTTGTGAGGCGGAGCCATCTCCGGAGCGGCGCGCGCACCCTAGGGCCTCGCGTCGCGTGACTAGGCCGAGGCGCACAGGGTTAGCGCGCGCCCGCCTGCGCCACTTCCGACTCAGCCCTCGGCTCAGGTTCCGGGGCGCCGCGGAGGTCCCGGCCTGTGGACCGCGCGCGGCGCTCTGGAGAATCCAGCGCCACGCGCCTTGCGGTGGCCAGGATGGAGGAGGCCGGAGCGGCGGTCACGGCCGGGGAGGCCGAGCTGAACTGGTCCCGCCTCAGCGTGTCCCCCGAGACGCTGGAGTCTGAGCTGGAGGCGCGGGGCGAGGAGAGGCGCGGCGCGCGGGAGGCGCTGCTGCGGCTGCTGCTGCCTCACAACCGTCTTGTATCGCTGCCGCGGGCGCTGGGCAGCGGCTTCCCGCACCTCCAGCTGCTAGACGTCAGCGGCAACGCGTTGACCGTGCTCGGGCCGGAGCTGCTCGCTCTGCGCGGCCTGCGCACGCTCCTGGCCAGGAACAACCGGCTCGGCGGGCCCAGTGCGCTGCCCAAGGGCCTGGCCCAGTCGCCGCTCTGCCGCAGCCTCCAGGTGCTCAATCTCAGCGGCAACTGTTTCCAGGAGGTGCCTGCTTCGCTCCTAGAGCTGCGCGCGCTTCAGACCCTGAGCCTGGGCGGCAACCAGCTGCAGAGCATCCCGGCTGAGATCGAGAACTTGCAGAGGTGAGCGTGTGTGGGCCGGAGGGTGCGGAGGCCTGGAGTGGTGTCCGGGAGCCCTGGGGCGCCGAGCCCGGGCGCCGCCCGTTGGTCACAGAACTATTTCCAAGCTTTGTTTTTAAGTGTGTGGTAGTGAGTGCTACCCGGCTATCTCAGCAAGTTGTTGTAAATATCTACTATGATCTCGTGTAACAGTGTTTGGTATGTTGTGTTTGGCCTATGCAGATTCTCGAGGCATTTTTTCTGTCTTCCTTATTGAATCTGGGGCGTAGTCCGAACTGAGTAGGAACTCAAAACAGGTGTAAATCAGAGTTTGTCACTTCTTTGCTCAAAAGCCTTCCGTAGTTTTCATTCTCTGTAGATCAAAGTACATGCCTTTGAGCATGGCATACAAGGTGCTCTGATCTGACCCTTGCTTTCCACTACATTTGCAGCTTCTTCTCTGGAGCAATACCAACTACCATTTGTGGTGTTCAGTGACCCATGCATTTTCCCACGTAGAAAAAGCAACTTGGAATCGCTGGTAGGCACTCAGTATGTGTTGAACGGATGCAGTGCCTCTGTACCTGTGCTGTTTCCTTTGCCCGGCATGTTTCCTTCACCTGGCAAACTCCTATCATCCTTCAAAAGCTATCTCAAGTTATCATTTCTGTGATTCCTTCTTTTTCTACTCCCTACACAACAATTAAGTATTGCCTATACTGTACTTTCTCTGTACTTCATTCATCCTGCCATTACATTTAACTTATTGGATATAATTCCTTGTTTACAGGAATTATCTGCTTCACCTACTAGATTATTCAGTAAATGTATGTTAAATTTAACTTTACAAGGAAGCAGATAAACAGAATAATAAAAGTGCCAGGTGGCGGAGTGGGAAATAGAACCAAATATATTGTACAAAACGAAAAAGCAGTATCTTCCGTCTGTAAGAGATTTTCACACTTTATTATATTTTCAGAGATAACAGAACGTTAAGGGTAGTAGGGACCTCAAGGACCTAGAAATAGAAATTCCATTTGACTCAGCAATTCCATTACTGAGTATATATCCAAAGGATTATAAATCGTTCTATTACAAAGACACATGCACACGTATGTTCATTGCAGCACTGTTTACAATAGCAAAGACCTGGAACCAACACAAATGCCCATCAATGATAGACTGGACAAGGAAAATGTGGCACATATACACCATGGAATACTATGCAGCCATCGAAAACAATGAGTTTGTGTCCTTTGTAGGGACGTGGATGAATCTGGAAACCATCATTGTCAGCAAACTGACACAAGAACAGAAAATCATAAACACCGCATGTTCTCACTCATAGGCGGGTGTTGAACAACGAGAACACATGGACACAGGGAGGGGAGCATCACACACTGGGGTCTGTTGAGGGGGAATCGGGGAGGGACAGCAGGGGGTAGGGAGTTGGGGAGGGATAACATGGGGAGAAATGCCAGATATAGGTGACGGGGGGAGGGGGGATGGAGAAAAAATAAGTAAAATAAAGCTTAACTGGGAAAAAAAAAAAAAGGGACCTCAGAGCTAAATGTAGGGAAAGAATATTGGCCTGGGAAAAAAGAACTGTTGGTGCCACAGCCTTAGGCAAGTCACTTATGTTCTAACTGTAGCATATCCTAACTGTAGCTTTCTAATTTGCAAAATCAAGCATTTGGGCAAAATGTCTCTTCATTTACTCTTCAGTAGATACTTGTTGAATACTTGCCCTGTGTCAGGCACTGTTCCAAATATTGGGGATACAGTGGTGAACATGATCCTGCCTTCATGGAGCTAACATACTAGCAGAGGAGACAGACATTAAACAACTAACTATGAATCTCATTATTTAAATACAGTGATTATGAGTTCTATGAAGACCTACAGAATGCCTTGAGACAAAATGACAGAGGCACATGGGAAAGCCCAGAGGCAAGGAGAGTAACTACTAAAATTCTGAAAGCAGGACAGTGGGGAGTGAGCAAATCCTCCTGATCATAAATACAACAGCACATAAGTGAGCAAGTACTGGGAAGTGAGCAAGAGGGAAAGTGGCAAATACAGATTTGGGCAGATCAGCCCATATCAGGTCTTGAAGGCTATGATAAAATTTGGATCTTATTCTAAGTGCACATGAGAGAGTTTTAAGCATGTGTCTTGTTGCTGTGCAAGAATGGAGTGAGGAGAAGGGACAGAGATTTTGAGGGCTGTTTTGAAGGAGGTCGTGGTAGTAGGATGAGAGATGATAGTAGCTTATACTAGGAGAAATGATAAGAAATGGAAAGGTTGGAGAAAGATTTTGAGGTAAAATTGACAGCCCTTGGTTCCTTCTAATTTTAGTGTTACATAAGTCCAGCCTTGGAATTTTCTTAATACACTAACAGGAACCCAGGGAAAGTATTATTTCCATCACATGGGAAGGAAAGTAGGCAAAAATCCCATTTTATTGAATACTTTCAATTCAGTAGATCCTGTCATAGGTGCTAAATATGCTTTTTAATTCTCACAATGATCCCATGAGATGACGTACTCCCATTTTTCAGAGGCAGAAACTGAGGCTTAGAGAAATTAAGTCACAAGATTACCAAGGCTAGTAAGTATTGGAACTGTATTTGACCTCTGTGGTTTATGACTCCAAACCCTTGAATTTTCAACAGTGTTAGAGTACTAGAACCTGAATCTTTGTCGGGGGTGGGGTATTGTGGTTGGTTTTTTTTTTTTTTTTTTTTTGAGACGGAGTTTAACTCTTGCCCAGGCTGGAGTCCAGTGGTATGATATTGGCTCACTGTAACCTCCACCTCCCAGGTTCAAGTGATTCTCTTGCCTCTACCTCCAAGGTTCCTGATTCTCTTGCCTCGGTCTCCCAAGTATCTGCAACTACAGATGTGTGCCATCTTGCCAGCTAATTTTTGTATTTTTAGTAGAGACAGGGGTCTGCCATGTTGGCCAGGCTGGTTTCGAACTTCTGACCTCAAGTGATCCGCCCACCTCGGCCTCCCAAAGTGTTGGGATTATAGGGTGAGCCACTGTGCCTGGCCTAGAATCTTTGGACTTCTGTACTGTTGGATTTGTGATCAGGAGGATTTGTCGAAATCATTCACCTAGTTGACTTAATTTTCTGACCCGATTTTCTAGGCTAACAACTGTGCTATCTGTGTTTATCGTTCATCGTGTCTTTGACGCCAATAATGTGTTCTTATTGATTCTTAGCAGTAAAGAGAAATAAAGCATGCAACTGAAAAATGTAAACTCCAAATATAAACTCTAATTGAGTGTAGGCCATAAGAGTCGTGTAGAAATATACTCTGAGCTAGAAACAGCCTTGGCAATGACCCAGTTCACCCTCTTCTATTTATAGATGAGGAAACTGAGATTTATTATAAGTGGCTTGCTTGAGGCCAGATAGTGACAAGTGAGAGTTACAGCCCTCAAACACTGCTAACTATTGACTACTAATATGATGCATTAAAGCTTCAAAAATGTAGAGGTGGAGCTTTAGTCACTTAAACCTTAAAGTACCTGTCCAAGAACACCATCTTCTCTTAGAAAATACATGGATTCTCTAGATTTCATTGGTTACCCTGATTTATATTATATACTATGCCATGCTGCTTTTTAAACCAGATCTAGTATTTTGGTACATTAAGAAGATATGTGTCCTATGTAAGAGCAATTTTAAAAATAGTACAGACTATATAATCCATGAAAACTCCCTGACTCCTTCCACTCATCATCATTTCAAAAAGGAATAACAAATGAATATGCATGGCTTAATTGGTGTCATTGACCTCTAGAGATTTAGCAGGGTGTCTATATCTTCTATACCCTGTTGATTCTTTCCCCAAGTGGCAAAATCTTTTTTTTTTTTTAACATGTTCTGAAGGATCACTTCCAAAGTATAACAAATAAGTAGATGCTGAAAATCTTATTAATTTTTATGATTAACTTCATAACCCTGGAGTAAATTAGACTATCAGTGTGAACCATATGGTTGTAGATGTAGATACTTTCCATCAAAATGTTGTTATTCTTCAGCAAATAAACATAATTGTTTGGCTATATTATATGGGCAGATTTGTTTTTGTTATATAATGCTGAAAAAGTAGGTGTAATTCATATTCTGACCTATTTATTTTTCTGAATCTTACCCTTTATTCTTCTCAGTTAGCTTAAACATTAATTGAGGAAGAGGTTAATAGCTTATCACTCAATGGTCACTAGATTTTATTTAAGTAAACAAAGCCTCACGGTTGTTTGGCAAATCCAGAATGCTAGTTATTTGGAGAGCAGGTTTGAACACAGCTGAGTTTCATTAGTACTCTTCCCTACAGTCTTTTCTTCTTAAGTAATGCCTTCCTTTTCCCTCAATATCTGTTTGATGTGGTTTTGAAAGATTAAGATATGAGGGTGTGACAAAACAAAAGCTAAAAGTTAATGCTCTGGAATGTTTTGAAGTTAGTGTACAATAGGTTGATATCTTAGGAAGGAGATAGATGACTCAACCAGATGGTAAATAGAATGCAGTAAAGTTTAAATGAAAACACTTTTCCACATTTAGAGTCACATATTGAATTTGTCACTCACTGGCTTTCAACATCTTCCCTTTGACTTTTTTTATTGCATTAATTTGGGGCAAATATCAAGAGATGATACATCTATTTGTATGTCTACTTTTGAACATATAGGTACATTAAAATCCTGTGGTAAGTGATAGTATTTGAAAATCATTTAATACAAAGATGCTACTTCAAGAAAACTACTTTCTTTATCTGCAGATGTTCTTATCTTTCTGTTTCTTTTCCTTTCTGTTTTCTATCTCTTTGTACATCCCTATCTTACTTTTATTTCATCTCACTGTAACCAATCATGTAAGATAGGATTAATGTATATTTTTGTTTGTTTGTTTGGGTTTTTTTTTTTTTTTTCTTGGTTTGTTTGTTTGTTTTTGAGTCAGAGTCTCACCCTGTCTACCAGGCTGGAGTGCAGTGGCATGATCTCAGTTCACTGTAGCCTCTGCCTTCTAGGTTCAAGCAGTTCTTCTGCCTCAGCCTCCCAAGAAGCTGTGATTACAGGCACCTGCCACCACACCTGGCTAATTTTTTTTTGTATTTTTAGTAGAGACGGGGTTTCAGCATGTTGGCCAGGCTGATCTGGAACTCCTGACCTCACGTCCACCTGCCTTGGCTTCCCAAAGTGCTGGGATTACAGACATGAGCCACCATGCCCAGCTTAATGTATGTTTTTATGATATTCAGTGTCATTTTTCTTTGATTGGAGAAGCAGAAAGCATTTTCTACTTTTACCTATGGTAGCCTATTTTTTCAGTGGGTCATTGGCACTTAATAGAGAAAAGACATTTACTTCAGTATCCCTAAGGATTGGAAAGGTGATTCATTTTTCAAAAGACAGATTTAAGGTCAATATATTAATGATAAACAGAAAAGGAAGATTTTGTTTCATAAATTTAGTGAGTACTTTTCCTGTTTTCTGTGTTCATCAAGTACTGAAAGAACAGATTTGTTCCAACCCTAATTAACAGAGGTGCAATGTTGACAACCACAAGAACTTAAACCCTACAGTTTTGCTACAAATTCAGCAATAGTTTCCTTTCTTCTTACAGAAAAGTGTGTTTGGAAACAGTAGAGTGTGTTTTAGAAATGGAATCCCCACAAATGTTTGAAAGATATCAAATCCCTAGAAATTTGGAAATTATTTAAGTTGGAAAGTAAAAAATAAGCCTGAAACTGTAAATGTAATATGATGGTTATGTAATTTGATTAGTGTTATCCATCAATTGCAAAAGAGAATTTACATAATTGCAAAATCATGGCCTTAGTTATATTTTAGAACATCAGATCCTTTTCTGCCAACGTCAAGGTAACTACTAATGGTTGGCATCCTTTCTGTCTGCCTTCCCTGTTCACTTCCAAAGCATTGAAAGAAGACATTGAGTAGGAAATGACCGCTAGAGACTAGTTTTTCTTAGTTCCTGTCTGTCTTAATAAGTTCAGGCTACTATAACAAAACATAAACTAAGTGACTTATAAACAACACAAATTTGTGTATCACAGTTCTGGAGGCTGGGAATTCCAACATCAAGGTGCTGGCAAATTTGATATCTGGTGAGGGCTTTCTTCCTGATTCATAGACTGCAGTCTTCTCACTGTGGCCTCACGTTGTTAGATCTCTGCAGTGTTGATTTTTTTGGCTGGAAACCTCTGTGGCCTTGGCACTTTTGCCCGAGTTTTTGTCCTGTATCCAGGAAGAATGAGGTATGTAGACAAGTGAAGGGTGAAGAAGAAGAGTTTTATTTAATGTTAGAACAGCTCAGAGGAATGAGTAGCTACTCTCTATAGGCAGGTTATCCCTTTGAGTGTTCAGCTCGCAGCTGAGACCCTGGAGAGGGCAGCTCCTCTCTGTAGACAAGTCATTCAGACATCTCTACAGGTGTCTGAAGCTCTCAGCAGAGAGGGTAGTTCCTCTCCACTGTAAGGTCATCTCTGCAGTTGGTCAGCTGGTCACCTCATCCCCACTTCTCTCTGTCCTCTTCCTCCTCTGCCCTGTTCTGGCTGAGCCCAGGGCTTTTATGGACCTCAGAGGGGAGGAAGTATGTGCTGATTGGTCCATGGGTGACCATGGGCAGGTAGGAAGAGGCACTAGGAGTGCCCATTCCCGTCCAGTGGACTGGCAGCCTGGCCCCCAGCCTTCAGGCCCTCCCTGGCCGAAAGGTGGGGCTTACTGGGGACCTGCCTGCTTCTGCCCAGGAATCAATCTGCTTTCCACTGCCATTCATGGCTCCCTCCCCACCCCCACCAATCTGGGGAGAGCAGGGGAGCAGGGGCTGGAGAGAGGCCAGGCAGCGGGAGAAGACACCCGGGAGCCTGCAGGGATTGGGGGTCCTTCCTGGGGCCCCTAGAGGTGCGGGCTGCAGAGGTACCCAGCTACTGTGCCTGGGAGGATGGCTGCAGCTGCTTGCAGAAAGGCAGATCCTGCCTGCTCCCAACCGTCCCCCAACAGCACAGAGAGGCTCCGATCCGCAGCTGCAGTTTGGGTGGCTGTAGCAGGGAGGCCTGTGTCTGCAGCTGCAGGTTTGGCCACCACAGCTGCACCTGGGGAGCTCTGGTTTCAACACAGAAGGGGCAGGGCTCCCACCAGCCCCAGCTGTGCCTCCCTGCTCCGTCAACATGATGGAGAGAGGAAGCAAGTTCCCTTGGGACTCTTATATGGGCACTAATCCCATTCATGAGGGCTCTACCCTCTTGACCTTATCTAATCCTAATAACCACCCAAACACCTCCGCTTCTTAATACCCTAACATTAAGGAGTTAGGATTTCACCATGAATTTTGGGAGGGCGCAGGCATTCAATCCATAACACTGACCTAAGCAAATAGAAAGGACAATATTTACACTTGCCCTCAGACTGACTCTTCCTTTACTTCACTTATTTTCTTTTCTCCCTCACTAGACTATATTGCAAGTCATTATTTAGCTATCAAATCCTTTGTAAAAAGGACTTCCAGGTTCGCTCAGTTCTTTTTCCCTGACAGTAGTCTCATTGAAATAGTTTCTTTTCCAGGAACCTAGTAGTTCCTGTTATTTGAACTCCAAATATTCTATTATGTTCTCTTCTATTCAAGCAGCTGTCATCATTGAAAAACAGAGATTGCTGAGTAACTGGGCAGTAACTTATGCCATACTTGGTAGAATTTTTAAAACCCTGCCTAGGAACTTTTTTCACCAGTGCTTAAGCACTTGCAATAGGAGAATTCAATGTTGTAACCAGACAGTTGATTTTTGCTGCAAGATAACCTTTGAAAGAGAAAGAAAATAACATAAATGTAAAGCTGTCTGCTTACTTTTTCTAAACATTTTAAGTCTAAAGAGGGAAATGGAATTTTGAAAAGCTTTACACAAACAGAAATATGTTTTTTAAAAGTGTCATTAACATATATATATTTTTATGTTTTTTTGAGACACAGTCTCACTTTGTCACCCAGGCTGGAGTGCAGTAATGTGACCTTGGCTTACTGCAACCTCCACCTCTCTGGTTCAAGTGATTCTCCTACCTCAGCCTCCCGAGCAGCTGAGATTATAGGTGCCCGCCACCGTCCCTGGCTAATTTTTGTATTTTTTTTTTTTTTTTTTTTTTTTTTGGTAGAGACAGGGTTTCACCAGTTAGCCAGGCTGGTCTCTAACTCTTGACTGCAAGTCATCTGCCTGCCTTGGCTTCCCAAAGTGCTGGGATTATAGGCGTGAGCCACTGTACCTGGCCTAATGTATTTTTTAAAAAGACAAAATGTTAGATTGAAGTTGGCATTTTGAATAACCACACATCAAGGAAGACTAATATTATGAAAGACAGATAAATGGGATTATATTTGAGAAAATATCTGTAATAAGGCAATCTGTAAAGGATTTTAAGTACATTCCCTAATTTCAGAGAGGTAAAGGAAGGAACTTCATCAGTTAAGCAAGAATAGGGAGTTTTTAAACTGACAGTTTTGAAAACCCCAATTGGAACTTCTAGAAATGAAAAAATATGAACTAACTAACTGATCTGAATGGTGGACAGATGTCAGCTGAAAAATGAATCCATAAGCTGAAAGATTTTACTGAGTTATTTTCCTGGAATTCAGCTCGAAGAGATAAAGAAATAAAAAGTATGAAAGAAATACTAAGACATAAAGGATAGATCCTGAAGTTAAAACTGCTAAGAACAATTTTAGAAAGACACCTAAAGAAAGAAAATGTATAAAGTAATAGTGCTGAAATTTCCCACAATTAAAGAAAGGGAGCTCTCTAAACTGATATCTTAACATGTCATAGTAAAACTTTAGAACATTAAAGATGAATAAGAAAAAATCTTTACTCCTGTTGCAAAAAGGAAAAAACAACTAATTACCTACAAAGGAACAATAGTAATATTGACTGTAATAGGATAATGGAGGAGCATCTTTGTAGTGCCAAGGAAAAGTAACTGTCAACCTAGAATTTTATGCCCAGCTAAACCATTGCTCAAGAGTGAGGGGAAAAAATTAAAATACCAGAGGCAAAGGACTCAAAGATTAACAACCATGAGTTCTTGCCGAAAGAACTTCTAAAGGATGCGCTCCAAGAAAAATGAACCTTAAAAGAAATAACAAGCCTCCAAAAACAATGATAAAGAAAATTGGTAAAACATATTGATAAATCTGAATTAATTACTGATTGGAAATAAATTGGTAGAAAATCAGTGTAGAACTAATTCTAGAAGATTACAGAAGAGGAGGACAGAAGAGAGCATGGGTATGTGTTTGAGAATGAGAAAGAATACAAAGCAAATTGAAGGGGGTAACTCCTAGCAAAATAGAAATAGCATATACAGTTCAAAATAATAAAAGTAGAGGGAATAGAACAAAAAGAAACTTGAGGAGCACAAGAAGAAACAGAACTGAAGGGAAAAAAATACATGGAGATACACCATGATAATAGAAAACACAAGTCTGAACATATCAGTCATCAAGTTATGCTCCATTTATAAAGAGCTACACTTAAAATAAAAATACATCAATAAGTTAAAAGTAAAGGTATAGAAAATGATGTACCAGGCAAATCTGTCATTTCTCATCTGAAGTACTGGACTAGGCATCAATCTGCTTTTCCTCCTACTCCTGCCTACAGCACTCCCCTAACCACTTCTCCAGCTGTTTGCCACTCAGTAGTCAAAATGATCCTTCTAAAGAGTAAGTCAAGTTAAACAACTAGCCTTTGTTCAGAACTGTTTTTTCAGAACACTCTTACAGAGGCCCAAAGGGCATTCTGTGATGTGGCCTTCCCAGGCTACCTCTCTGATCCCTTTGATGACCACAGTTCCACCTCTGTCACTCTGATCTACTCACCTACTCACACTGGCTGTGTTGCTGTTTTACAACACACCAGTCACTTTTCCTTTGCTGGGGTTTGTACTTGTCATTTCATTCAGATCTCTGTTCAGATGTCATCTCCTAAGAGAAACTTACCACCGTCTTTAGAGTGTCACTTCCATCACTATCCGATTGCACCCCCTTTTTTGTGACACTTAAAACTATTGGCCATAATAGACATGTTACTGATTTATTGTCTATCTCTCTCACCAAAACATAAACTTATTCAGGTTAAGAACTTGAACTTACTTACACTCTATTCCCTAGAATGGTGCCTTACACTCTATTCCCTAGAATGGTGCCTGGCACATTGTGGGTATTAGTTCATATTTGTTAACTAGGCATTTTATATTGATAGATAATATTCCGTTTTTAAAAGGAAGAAACTGCAAGATTAACTGGTCCAAATTTTTATACTGATAACTTGTAGAGCTGAGGTTGAATGAAATAAATACCAACAAAAATAAAACTGGTAAGCAGTATTGATAATCAGAAGACAAAGATTTCAGGGCAAAATAGATTTAAAAGAACAAATAGAGGCCGGGAACAGTCGCTCACACCTGTAATCCCACCACTTTGGGAGGCCGAGGCGGGCAGGTCACCGAAGGTCAGGAGTTCGAGACCAGCCTGGCCAACATGGTAAAACCCCATCTCTACCAAAAATACAAAAATCAGCTGGGCATGATGGTGGGCACCTGTAATCCCAGCTACTTGGGGAGCTGAGGCAGGAGAATCACTTGAACTTGGGAGGCGGAGGTTGCAGTGAGCCGAGATCACAGCAGTGCACTCCTGCCTGGGTGACAGAGTGAGACTCTGTCTCACAAAAAAAAAAAAAAAAGAAAGAAAGAAAAAGAACAAATAGAAATGCTTTAGCAACTTCTTAGCAGTCATGAGTTTGAATGTATCTGCAATATAACTTCTGTATGTTAATGGGAAAGAGAGCAAAGATTGACAGAACTCTGAAGGAAAGAAGGAAAATCATGTTCATAGTAGGAGACAAACCACCAAGGCAAGAAGGCAAAATAATCAAAGAAACTATTAAAAAAAAAAGTGCTCAGTTAACGAGCTCAGTCATAATAGCTGTATGTTCTTTTTGCACATATAATACATGAACGAAAATAGACCATGCTCGAGGCCACAAAGGAACAAAGTTATGCAGAATATATATATGTAACAACAGCAGAGCTCCCAACAAATTAATGAGATAAAGCTACATAATTCAAGAGAAAAATAGGTAAATGATAGGAACAGGTAATTCTCTGAAGATATACAAATGTCTAAGACCATAAAAGATGCTAAACTTCACTAATAGTGACCTACAGATTTGCAGATTAAAAAAAAACAGAATGGTACCATTTTTTATACCATCAAATAGTAAATAAATAAATGGTGATGATAATATTAGGTGTTGGCAAAGTTGAAGGTTAAGGAGTGCTCTTAAATTCTAATTATGGATTTATAAATAGCCATGGCTCTACAAGGTAACTTGGCTTTATCTGTTAAAATTACATCTTATACTCTAAAATCTGCCACTTCACAGGCAATCCAATTGGAAGACTGATTTAGTGCATCTGGATGGACCCTGGACTTCATAGCCTTAAAAATATCATAGGGAATTCTTACCATGGAAGTTTGAATAACATTTTAGTAGACTGTTTTCTCCTACATTTAAAGATGTTTTAAAAGAACAGTAGTTCTACTGAGTTAGCAGATTTAACAGGAAGATAAAGTAATACAGTTTTGGGGGGAAAGCCTGTATGTGTTTGTACACATTTTATTTATTTATATATATATATTGTAAGAACTGATCGTGCTACCCTTGCAAAAATCTTTTAGAGGAAGCCTTTCAACAGTAATCACTAAAGAGTACTCTCTTTTTTTCTATTTTGGTGCAATACATGTCATGTCTAAAATGTTAACCTTTTGTTAGAAAACAGTATAATCACCTGGAACTTTGATTTTATAGTAGTGGACAATTGACACAGCCTCTAAAGAATATATTTGCTATAATAAGAGCAAAGAAGAAATGTAGAGACTTCATAGTTTTACATTGTATTCAAAAACAAGTTAGTGGTTTTCCCATTGCCTGTCAGTGCATCAAATCCAAGCATACTACCATGGAATTCAGGGTTGTTATAATCTGGTCTCTCTACAATCCTTTCTTTGATTCAAGATGGATGCTCTTCCATTAAAAGGTATACTCATTGTGCCTTATAAGCCCTCTCCTCCAACCTGAAGTGTACTCTTTGTTCTCATCTAAATGGACTAAATCCGTAGCCCAGCTGAAGTCACAACCCTCTGGGGAAGCCTTTTCCATTCAGAACTACTGTGGCCTTTTAAAACTTTTAGCTACCTTTTCATTCAGCTCCTAATATCATTTATGGTTTGTCCCTCTTATTCTAGTATTGTAATGCCTATTTTTGGCCTTGTTTTGTGTTTTATTTTAATATTATCTAACATTGATCTGTCTTGTCTGCTTAGCTATAGTATAAGCTCCCTGAAAATTGCATTATTTATCTAGAGACTGGATAGCACATAGCAAATCTTAAGTAAGACATTTGCTGAATAAGTAGATGAAACGTGTTTATTGTAGAAACAATGGTATATCTATTTCAACTTTTATTTATTTACTTTTTGGTTTTCTTTGTTTTTGCAGTTTGGAGTGTTTATATCTTGGAGGAAATTTCATTAAAGAAATCCCACCAGAATTAGCAAATCTGCCTTCTCTGAATTACTTGGTATTATGTGATAACAAAATCCAAAGTGTACCTCCTCAACTTTCACAGTGAGTAGTTCCAGGCATTTAAATATAAACAGACATCCATGCTTAGTAATTACTGTCTTGCATTCTCTCACATGGTTTACATGTAGAAAAGAATTAGATATTCTCAAAGTAAATGATACATGATAATTACAGTTCTGAGGTTTGCTGTGAGCTGGATTGTTTTTAATTTTACTTTTAAATACTCTGGTTTATTCCTCAGAAATACAGTCTATTTTCTGCAATCAAATAGTTTAGTATTAATTTACCATATATTTCCCTAGGTTTTATGGTACTTTTAGTGAATTTATATTTGATATTAAATATTTCTATCCTAATTAGGCTTTATAATGTGAAGGATCTTAATTTCTGTTGCATTTGAAATCTTTGATTTTTTTTAGATATCTGAATGAAAAAGCATGCCCACTCCCTACCCCAGATCTTCAAATTGAGCTTTTATGGCAGTTAGCACATCAGAACACTCTCTAAGTATTCTAAATTCGCCAAGATTCCAGGGGCAAAAGTCCTTCCTGACATCTACAAATCTGCACTTTGATCTAGTTTCAGCACCTTTTTATTTTATTTTAACTCACCCTAATCTTAATTGCTCATTCTTAAGGGGAAATCAAGTTCTGTATACACACATATACTCAATGTTTTTGATAGTTATGTTGTTTACTTCCAATAATTTTTATACTGCATTTATTCTAGGTTGCATTCACTTCGTTCCCTAAGTCTTCACAATAACTTGCTGACATATCTGCCTCGAGAGATCCTCAACCTTATTCATTTGGAAGAGTTGAGTTTACGAGGAAATCCATTGGTTGTTCGTTTTGTTAGAGATTTAACCTATGATCCTCCAACTCTCCTGGAATTAGCTGCACGGACCATTAAGATCCGAAATATTTCCTACACTCCCTATGATCTTCCTGGGAATCTTCTTAGATACTTGGGTTCAGCCAGCAATTGCCCAAACCCAAAGTGTGGAGGTAAGTTAATTCAGTATTCATGTTTCCCACTGATTTAACTATTTTTTAAATTAATTCAGTCTTCTTTCAGAGAAAAGCAGTCTCTGTTTCTGTTCCCTTTATCCTTTCATTCGTTTATGAGAAAGTAAGACATTTCACTCTAGATTATTTTTAAAAAATTCTTTTCATAATATTTTAGGATTCATACATAAGGAACATATCCAGGAAGTCTCATCCTGTCTTGTCATAAGATAATAAATCAAAATGGTAAAATGAGAGGAAACACAAGGAAGTATAAACAGTTCTAATTGTTTAAAAAGTGTTTCTAAAATGTTTGGACACCTTTCATATTTATTCGAAGGATATTTTCTTAGACTCAACATTCCCTGTGTCAGATTTAACAGGGTATGATTCACTATATGAGAATGGGCTGGATGTGTGCCAGTTTCAGAATGTACCCAAAACTTTATGTTCTTTTAAGTCCATGGTTCAAAATGTCTTGAGTTTAGAGCATTTGGAGAGAATTATGCAAATGATATAAGGCAGAGTCAGGTAAGTATCCCAAGGAATTCAAAATGCTTCTGGAAATCAAAGGAGGGGGAGAGTATATTTAATTAGATCTGGAAACAATGAGCTCATTCTTGAGGCATGAATTAGATTTTGATAGGATAAGATTCTGGATAGGAAATTTTTCAGATGGAGAATGCAAAGTGGAGACAGAACAGTATGGGGCAGAATGTTGGATGAGTAGTAATTTGGCCCAAATGTAAGGTTAGAGGAGTAATGAGAGACCAGTGAAAAGCTATATTGAGGCCAGGTTGTGAAGGGCCTGAAGTTCCAGGGTGTGTGGGTGAGAACTGGTGACTGATAGTAGGTTATTTTTACTTTGGCTCCCTCTTGAAAGACTACTTCAAAAAAAAATCCAGTAGATACTGAGGAAATGCTGCATAATGATGATCAAAATCAGGTGAGACTTTTTCTGGCAGTCCCATCTTATCTTGAAGCTCTTACAAGGTTAAAAGGGAGAAAATTATTAAATTCTTCCAAGATTGTTAAAAGATTAAAAAGACACTTTGAGTTTAAAAAAGATAATGCTCTGGGTCATTTCTGGCCACCCACTCTTAGAAGCAGAGATTGCACACTGTGCCAGGTTCAAAGTGCTTACGCTTTTCTCTCTGATTCTCCATTCCTGAATTAGCTTTCACAGTTGACAGAGGAAAACACATAGGGCAGCATATTTATACCAGGCCCTCAGACCTGAGAGTCTAAATCTTTTCTTTGAATTCATATTTTTCTGGAAATGGGACCTCTACAGGAATTCTCTTTTCTCTCTTAAATATTTTCCTAATGACTTCTTTAGTATACTGCCACTTATCTTAGGAACAAAAATGCTTTAAAAGTTATCAGCTTAAGGCCGATCGATTGTGGTGGCTCACTCCTCTCTGTAATTCCAGCACTTTGGGAGTCTGAGGCAGGAAGATCTCTTAATCCCAGGAGTCTGAGACCAGCCTAGGCAACATAGCAAGACCCCATCGCTACAAAAAATAAAAACATTAGTTGGGCATAGTGGCATGTGCCTATAGTCCCAGCTACTAAGGAGGCTGAGGTAAGAGGATGGCTTGGGTCCAGGAGTTCAAGGCTCCCATGAGCTGTGATCATGTCACTGCTCTCCAGCCTAGATGACAGAGTGAAACCCTATCTCTCAAAAAAAAAATTATCAGTTTAAAATTTGAGATAATCTATGAAATGAACCAGTAGATACTTTTCCACTCAAATTCATTAGTTATTAAACTGTAACTTAATATTACTTTTATATTCTCGGAGATATTTTTCTCTTTGTGTAATCTGAAATCTTACAAATCACAAGATAGTGTTAATACTGCTTTAGCTCATAGTAACTCCCATAATGCTTTGCTTTATTTCTTTCTTTCATCTGTTTTCAAGAAGGTAACACATTTGGGAGGATTTATTATCGGTCTGTGATTGACCAACTTACTGAATTTATCTGCTTTCCTAAATTGTTCAAAGTAATATATCACAAATTTCCCCTTTTTTATACTTACCACAACATCAAAAACTACATGGTTAATTGAGGTACCAGGAAAGAAAAAGTAGAATTTATTGTTTTTCCTTTGCTTGGACCACATCTTTTAATTTTGGTCCTTTTTGTGATAGACACACAATATTTGGTGGCAGAGGAAACTTAGGCAGAGTATAGAGGTTGAGATTCCTCTCCAGAGAAGCGATGGGACCAAAGTTCTAGATGTTCTGGTTATGCTGCAACCATTGTGACAGTCTTTGTGTGTTAGAGATTTGCAGTATCATTTTAAGGATCAACTAGAATCCAGAGGCGCAGCAACATCTGCTTTCCTCTTAGCGCTAGCTCTGTTTTTACTTAACTGAAGGGCCGTAGTTGAGGAGCACTAACTAGGAATCAAAAGGGCCAGATAGTACTTTCAGTTTACCTGACAGTGTATAATTGTGTGAGAATCAAGTGAGATTATCAGTGAAACAGATTTGAGGCCTGTAAATACAGCCTTTGGAAATGTAAAATGGCATTTCTTTCAATTTTGCCTTCCCAGGACATAAGAATAGGGGTACCAAAAGTCATCCCCTTTCTGCAAATTTTTGTGTACTAACTCTTTAAGATAATTACTAAAGGAGTTTTTAATTTTTATTTTGTTTTGTTTTAGTCTCCTGACTGTAGAGTAGTACCAAGGGGGTGGCTTGGGTAATAGAGAAAGGACACCTCAGGTATCCCAAAATCTCCATCAGCCACTGCCCCAAGTCTCCGAGAGAAAAGAAGCTAGGTACACAGTGTCCTTTCTGTGCCTGCTCCCTTTAAGATAAATTTCCTGGTTACCTCTTTGCAGCCAAGTTCTACCTTTAAGACCTTTCAGTAGGCTTATAGACAGCTATACAAACAAGTACTACTTCTGCTCAAGATTCATAACAGAAGATGGTGTATGACATTTCTCCAGAACACTGGAGAAAGGGCTGAAAAATTGGTTTCTTGCTTTGTAATGATTACTTTTTATTCCTTCTTCTTTCTAGGAGTCTACTTTGACTGCTGTGTCAGACAAATTAAATTTGTGGACTTCTGTGGGAAGTATCGCCTCCCACTGATGCACTACTTGTGTTCGCCAGAATGCTCTTCCCCTTGCAGTTCTGCCTCTCACAGCTCCACATCCCAGAGTGAATCTGACTCAGAAGATGAAGCTAGTGTTGCTGCACGCAGAATGCAGAAAGTTCTTCTTGGTTGAACATGAGTGCACAGTAGTGTGGAATACTTAAAAACTAAGCAAAGATGGTTAGAAAAGAAAATAGAGCTTGAAGCTCACTAGAAACCTTATCTTTATCTTAAGTGTTCATGAAAGAGTCTGGGATGATATAAAACATTTTGTGTTTCATCTACCCATTCAGCAGGAATGAGTCTAGTCCCATGTTTAGATTCTTTTAATATAATTTATTGTGAATGATAGTTCCACATTTGGCTGATGGTTTGCAGTTTTCACTCAAGTTTTGCGTGAATCACAAAGCAGAATGGCACCTTCTGAAGAGCAGTTCTACAATAAGCCATGAGTAGTGTAACTTGTGGCAGTTGAGATGGAGAAAGTGAGAAATTATCAAAGCTGTAATTATCAGAGTTGCCCTTGTGTTTAGGTAGAACACTGTATACCATATATACTCTATAAACCATGTATATATTATATGCCATAAACAGGATTAACCCTCCCTTTTTTTATTGCCTGGATGTCTAGATTACAGAACTATTCAGAGAAGCTCACAGATGTTTACATAGGACCTAAACCTTTCTGACAAACTTAACTGGTAAAGTAAGGCATATAACATTTAAGTGAGATATTAAAACTTCTTAGTTTTTTTCCTTTGTTCTATATGATTGCTGTTAACTTTATGTAATCCAGCAATGACTGTTACAGTGCCTTAGTCCAGCATGGATATAAAAATGTATTCAAGAAATAATGCCAGAACAACCTATAACGTGGCATACTATACAGAACACCTTAAAATTCTCTTTAACAGAACTAGTTAAATAACTGTATATCTAATACCTGATCTCATGGCCCTCTTAACATTTTTTTTGTTTAAATGTGTAGTCATCGCTTAGAAGCACATTACTTCTACACTTAATGGTAGGCCACAATCTTAATCAATCTGTTCATCATAAGACAGAGTAAGAATTTTTGACAGAAAATTCTGTCAGAGATATAAACTGGGAAAGCTTCTTTATATCTTGCATTAAATGGGTGGATTAAAAATATGACTCTTGCCCATGGCACGTATTGGACCATCTTTCTCTGCTTTTTAAAGAAAAACTAATACAACTAGAAAAACATCACAACAAGCCAAATAAAAATGAGGAAAGGAGTCATTGTCCTTATACATAATAGAACAGTTTCCAGAACTACTTTAACCATGGAAGCATTTTGGAAAATAAAGTATTAATAAAATAGAAAAAAATATTAAATGTATCCTTAATATATGGTAGGAAAATAGTTTCACAATTGCTATTAGAAATTACCAGATTTTTATTAACTAGTTTAATATGCAATACAAATTGAATAGTAGTACAACTACAAGTTGATAAAATGTAGATGCTTACTGGTAACCATTAGATAACTAATAATAACATGATTTGTTTGTAAATGTTAAAAATACAGTAAGAAATGTTAAATATACAGGTCAGATAGGCATTAGAACATCAGGTGATACCTTTTCTGATTTCTGGCGTTCATGGCACACCATTTCTTAAAAGCAAATTGTTGTATAGTAACATATACATGTATTAGGGTTTTTTCATATATATTTTGTATTTTAGAAGAAACTAGTATAATTCAGGGTTTATATGTTTATTTTTATGTTAATTCATGAAACATGAGAGTTTCATGAACTGCAGAATGTGAAACGCTGCTATAGAACAAATCCCTTTACCTTGACCTTGTTATAATGTAGTAAGATTTTGTATTCCTTTTGATTCAGATTCTGTGTCTATAGAAGTAATCTTATATGTTCCTACTGCCTAGAAGAGTGATATTTAGGTGATTATATCATAAAATAAAGGTTAAAAGTCTTTGCTTACTTCTCCATGTGAGCCACAGCAAGCTGCAGACTGTACAGTTATAAAAGGTAAAGATGACTTAGGCTGTGCCTAAGTGACAAATATAAAATGTTTTGTAAATAACTGACTTAGCTAAGATACATAAGATATTTTCATAGAAAATAATGTATTCATAGTAAAGTACTCAAATTGAGAGGACGAACTTTTTCTGGCTTAAATGCCTGTGCTTACTTCCTAATCAGTTACCAGCTTGACCTAAGTAACTGCTTGAGTAGTCTTCTAAGAGTTAGTCTTTGTAAAATAAATGGGTACGTATGTAAATATATAACCTTACATACCCTTTCCAGCTTCCTAGAAGGGTCTACTGCTTCATCTTTTACGGATGTAAATAGGTCCAACCAGACACAGTTTCTGGCCTTTGCATATAAGAATATAGATGTATACCACAGTATTATTTCAACAAAATGTTATGGTTCTATGTATAGTTGAAAAATCTATGATCAGTGTGCAACCGTCTGGTAATTTTTAGTGAAGTCTGTGTTATAGCTGTCAGTTTTATTGTTCTTAAAATCTTTGACCTAACCTTTTGTAAGAGGAACTAGTAATTTCTAAGATTTTCCCTGTTTCTTTTTCCTACCTTTTCTTTTTTCTTGATTAGAGAAATTAATCTGAAGTCAGATATAAGGGACTTGATAATCTAGAAACCAGATAGTCAGCTCCCAAGTCATATAGCTAACTATGTATTTAAAATAACAGTCTGTCTCTTTAGTTCCTAAGTCATATATTTGTGTTTAATTACAGTAAATAAACTTTAATTAGGGGTTTTAAAAGACAGAATTAGCAAAGTCTAATTTTTATACTAAGTTTTTGATATTGCTCTATTGGACAATTTTAGTGACCAAAACTATGGATAAAACTACTTAAGCATAACATTAATATATTTAGAATGGCATCATTCAGTGCTAGTATTTGAAATTGGAATTAGTACATTGTGCATTCTTAGTAATCTATTCCTTGAAATCATTCATTCAGCGTCACCAAACTGAGTTGGTGAGAGTGCTAAGATTCTGGGAAATAGGAAGATTAGTGTATAATATATTGATTCCAGGGTGCCAGGGATTGGCTGACCTTAGGACCAGCTGGCCAGGGTCCTTAGTATTCTAGTATTTGAGTAGTGGAGGTAAATCTAAAGGCAACTGGTCATATCTAATGACCACAACATCACTAATGAATGTGTGATGAATTGTCTCTTCTTAAAAATTCTTGATATTTAGAGCTTCAAGTTACCACATTTAAAAGTAAAGACTTGGCTGGGGCGTGGTGGCACACGCCTATAATCCCAGCACTTTGGGAGGCCAAAGTGGGTGGATCACATGCAGTCAGGAATTGGAGACCAGCCTGGCCACCATGGTGAAACCCCATCTTTACTAAAAATAAAAAAAATTAGCTGTGTGTGGTGACACATGCCTGTAGTCCCAGCTAACTCCAGAGGCTAAGACAAGAGAATCACTTGAAACTGGGAGACAGAGGTTGCAATGATCCAAGATCATGCCAATGTACACCAGCCTGGGCGAGAGAGTGAGACTCTGTCTTAAAAACAAAACAAAAAAACTTGCATTATAAATTGTACCTCAAATTTGAGGAACTTTTGTGCTTATGTAAATAAAAGTAAAAATTAGTCCACAAAAATGTGTTATAATACTGAACACCAGTTCTACCAGATTTTGTAACTATCAGATTTAAACAAAAAGAAGGAAGAGGCTGATTGCTAGACTGTTAAAGAAATCTTTAGAAGCCACCAGGCTGGAAGAGAAATAACTAAACACCTAGGGACAGTCCTAGGCCAAGAAAGCCCTTTAAAGTAATAGTGAATTCTTTTAAAATTAAATTATTAAGTGGCCTAGTGACTACCATCCAAAAGCCCTTATCACAAAATTTGTTCAATGTTTGCTATTGGGAAATTGTCCATATCCCTCCATAATTAAGGGCCATCAAGTAATAGGATCTTCTTGGAGCCAATCTTGCTCTTCCCAAAGGGAGAAAGTCATACCTCATTAACCTGGAATTTGTGGTACAACAGGTACCCTTGGTTAATGTTTACCTTTTCACTATGTAAAAAAGAAAAAACACTAAGCAAATAGTTCAAATAAAATTTGATCTTTTAAAGCATTTTAGCAGTAGCTATTTATGTAAAAAGTAGTTAGTGGTTATTATTCCTGAATTTTCATAAGATGCTTGGTAGACAAAACTATCAGTTATATTATGTATATATAAAGGTTAGTTAAGCTGCGTTTAGTTAGAAACATTTAATTTTTACCTAAATGATTCTTTCTCATCCAAAAGTAGAGCTTTTATTATGTCATTATAAATATTATTCTCCATTTAGTCCAAAAGAGTGAGCTTTTAAGTTGTGCCAGGTACTTAACAGTAGTAAAAGCTATTGTGTAGATTTTTACTCAATGTGACCTATAATGCATAGTTTTGATTCCTTCTGTATTGAATGTCCCTGTTTCCATATTAAGTACTATGGCCTGTATAACATTAATTTAATAGTGTACCATTTTGGGCCAGGCACAGTGGTTCACACCTGTAATCCTGGCACTTTGGGAGGCCAAGGCAGGCAGATCACCTGAGGTCAGGAGTTCAGCATCAGTCTGGTCAACATGGTAAAATCACATCTCTACTAACAATACAAAAATTAGCCGTGCTTGGCGCATGCCTGTAGTCCCAGCTACTCAGGAGGCTGAGGCAGGAGAATTGCTTGAACCTGGGAGGTGGAGGTTGCAGTGAGCCAAGATCATGCCATTGTACTCCAGTCTGGGCAACAGAGCAAGACTCCATCTCAAAAAAAAAAAAAAAATTGCGTGCAATTTTGTATTTTCATAGTCATATCTTTTTAAAGATATCAGTGATTTCACTTATGGTAAGGAAGTATGTGCCTTAAATCCTCTAGACCCAAAGTTTGGAGAGCTATATTATTTAGTAGATTGTTTGGGACAGCCTTGTTACTTTTTTCATTTAACTTAAGAGAGAAAGACTGTGATCCTGAAAAATTTATTCTCATAAAATGGCCTAATGTATATGAGTCTAGGGCTTCTGGGGAGGGGGAGGGAACCTCTATCATGCATTCTGTCCCAGGATGTCAAAACCATAAGCATCAGGGTCCCCTGAAATAAAGTCACTGAAAAGTTATGTTCTCTTATATATTATTTTAAAAATTTATCTGGTGCCACCAAAGAATGACAGCAATTTCTAACCAACTTCATATTTATAGCATCATATAGAGATATTATAAGGCTTTGCATATTTTGCCATTGGTTTTCTTTGTAATATAGGTTGAAAGGGAGACATGTTTGAATACTTTTGTATGTAAATATCTCCCATTCTTTTTCTATCTCTTTGTGATCTGTATTTACTAAGAATTGACTTAAAAACTGTTCACTAATGAACTTTGCATATTATTGAACACTCACAGGGTAATATTGATTTGGGTGCTACTAGGCTTTTACCTAACATTAGTCTTTCTCAATAGTTCCTGCAAAGGACAGTATTCAACCCAGTAAATATTAAAGTGTATTAGTATACTATCATACCACGAAGCTGTGGTGGAAAGAACATCTGCATTCACCAGAATGTACTTTGTTCCTTTGGCTGTGACTAAATTGGATAAGACTTTTAGTGTAAGTTCCAGCTGTTGGAAGATATGGCGATAAGATTGACA
>CAUYLG010069369.1:0-42350 GCA_963573385.1 Cacajao melanocephalus | reverse complement strand
TTGGGAGGCCGCGGCAGGTGGATCATGAGGTCAGAAGTTTGAGACCAGCCTGTCCAAGATGGTGAAACCCCATCTCTACTGACTAAAAAATTAGCCAGGCGCAGTGGCAGCTGCCTGTAATCCCAGCTAGTTGGGAGACTGAGGCAGAATCACTTGAACCCAGGAGGCAGAGGTTGCAGTGAGCTGAGATTGTGATACTGCACTCTAGCCTGGGCAACAGAGCAGGACTCTGACTCAGAAATAAAAAAAAGACATCTGAAATTATAACAACTAAAAAACTAAAGTAACGCAGATTTATGTCCTAGCCTATTATACTGGATGAAAATATTCATCTTTATTTGCTAAATAATACATGTAAGTGGGCCTGTTTTGTGTATTATATAATATATACAATATATATTATATATAAATGAGTATATTTATATATACTTACATATGTGTGTGTGTGTATATATATATATATATGTATATATATATATATTTGGTAGATCTTATTCCTGCTTCTACTTAGATATGATCTGATAATAGTGTAATAGTGAGTTGCCTAACCTGGGGCATCTGTAACATGGGCATATTGATACATACCTCGTTGAGCTGTTGTGGGAAGAAATGTACAATGCTTAAACCTATGTGAAGTGTCTAACATGTAATGCTACAACAAATACATGTATTGGCTTTCCCTGTGTTTTGTCTTCCACAAAAGACATAGATTACATGAACATCTCCTAGAGGTCAATTACAGTTGAAGCAGCAGGAAATAAAATGTTTACATATTTCTATGATAGAAAAGCTTTTCTGTCTTTTCTTTGTAGAAGTTACCTGATGCATGGAGTGGAGGAGAAAGAAAATAATTTCCTCACTGCTTTTTATTTGATGTCCTTTTTTACCGTCTTCGTTTACCTTCTATTTGGACATTGGAATTGCAGCCTCTCATTCAGCCCGGAAAGGAGGCAACACAGAATGACAGACCATGAAGATGGGTCTGCTGGGAAACAGATGATATCAGGAGACCTGGGCCCCAAATGCCAGATCTGTCCTTATGTACAGTACCATGGGGAGTCACTTCTGTGCTGGCGTCAACCTTTTCACAGGAAAAGACTTTATTTCACAATAGTAGAGAGGTGTGGCTTTGGAGTCAGATAGAATGGGTAGAATATTTGGGCACAATTAATAGCTAGTTTAATGATCTTTAGCAAATGTTAAGTCTGCAGATAAAATCTATGTGTAATGCATATACACTAAATATGTCTGCATAGAGAATCAAATGGGATGTAATACACAAAAATGATACATTTTTAAAAATTCGTCAGCCATAGGGTTGTTGATTATCTATGGATTATTAATTCATTATGTTTCCTAGCATTTCAAATTAGTATGGATCTCTTTTCAATTCAGAATCAAATATCCATAGAAACAGTAGTTTTTATTAAATATTTCAGAAATACTCAAAATTATAGAATATAAGAACCTTCTATGTTAACATAAAACGTCGTTTGCAATTAAAACTCACTTTGATGTGTTCTCTAATGACATTAGTTTCCTTCTTCCTCACAGGTAACCACTATGCAGAATTTAGGTTTTAACATTTTTATGACATTTCTCTATATTTTTATTACATTTGTATAGATCTATACACAAAATATGGTATTTTTAATGGCATGGCTTTGTTAACTGAAATATCAACAATTTATAAATTTTAAAAAGGATAGCTTTATTTCTTATAAAAGGTTACAGCTTGCAGGGTGACCATTCTGACAGGCTGTAAAGTGTAGCCACTGGAAGAAGCCCAGAGGCAGGCACTTTGAGGGAGTGAGCGGTAAGACAGGAATTTAAGCTGAAGGGGTTGGACAAAGATCCATGCTCAACACGTTATAGGAAGAGCTATGAATATTCATGAAGGGGGTCCTGACATACAGGTACTGAACAAACATGTATATTATTATACATATGGACCAGGTTCACCTTGGAATGGAGACTTCACATTTAAATGTATTAAAATTGGGCCCTATACGTCAAAAGAACTTTTCAGAACACAAAGACACTCAAGTTCTGGCCTCTGTAAACTGGCCAGAACCAGTCCATGGTTGGTGATTTTCTTCTAATCAGGAGAAAGTTATTGAAATCAGTCTCTTGTCTAATCAAAACTGTAGTTGTTGCTGGTGGAACAGGGACTGGGAATCAGCATCTAGTGGTAGATAAGCTGCAAATTGTTTTAATACTGCTTTTCTTGAGGCCAGTACTTGTTTAAATGCTGAAGAAAAATGAAAAGGAAATCTTGTGTCAATTAGAACACAGTTGATTCTTTAAGTGTAGAGTCTGTGACTTAAGCCTTGCCTGGCATGGCCTTAGGTCTTGTTTATAATTTGATATCTTATTGTCACAAAGGGTCTGTTCTGTCAGTCTTATGATCTCTATTTTAATATTAATGCTGGTCAATTGTATCTAAATCACAAAAGAAAGGGAGTATAGCAAGTTGTGTCTGCCTTCACTTCCTGTTATGCCCAGGAACTCCGTTTTAAGGTTTTTCTGGGTCCTCCTGGCTATGAGGAGGTTTGTTCAGTCAGTTGCAGGGCTTAGGATTTTACTTTTAATTTATGGTTTTATCTCTAAATGCACGACTACCTCATGGAACAAGAGGAAAGAAGAAACATAAGGAGAACAAATACATGTTCCGATTTCAACAGTGGGATTTGCCATATATGCCTACATGTCATGTATACTCTCTTTCCAAATTGCTAAAACAGACAGGCCCATTTCCTCAGTTTATATGCTGTGGGGAGCATTAATAAAATCTGCAGATATAATTTTCAAGCCCCCTTTTTTTCCTGATGTATTCAAACACCTAGAGTTTCCTTGGACTGAACTAGCCTAAAACAATGACCTAGCGTATTCTTTCATGAAACACCTTCTGTTTGTCCAGGCTATTTAATTCAAACTGTAACTCATGTGGGATTACCCTGTACAGCTGGAACCTAATCTGGGCCAAGCTGATTAAAGAAGACAGTGATTCCCTGCAGTTAGTTTTCATATGTCCAAACCACTATTCAAATTCCTTGATTGTTTTAGGGATGCATCTCATTTAAAACCTGATCTAATTTTGTGTGACAGTTGTTTGACATGAGAATATTTTCCATTCCATTTATTATTTTTTTTAATTGCACAAGAAAGGCACTTGAGAGGTGTTTGAATTCACATATGCTGCTTGTGGACAGAGGCCATAGTGCAATACAGTCAGTGGAAAGTGGAGAATACTAAATTAACAGGGAATATAGAAAACTCTTTATGGAACTTGGAATGTAAAGAAAAAGAAATAAACCAAGAAAGAGGAGGAGACAGAGAGAGAAAGAAAAGGACCAATAGAGACAGATAGAAGAGATATCTCCATCATGTGGCTGCAATGGATGCTGATAAATCCAATGAATGACATTTGAAAATCTTAAATTACTTGAAGCTTGATCAAGTTTAAACATTGATGGTCTGCTAGAAAAATTCAAAAGAAAAAATTATAGGAAGGAGCCATCTGATCTCAAATTTAATATTTGAAGCTGCCCATATATTCACATCCCTTCTTACCCTCTCATTTCCACTTTAGATCTAATGAGATGCCTCCACTGGGATAGCATGAAGTCTGAGCTCAATAAACATTTAGTTATTAGCTAACAAAAGAATAAACAATTATGTGTCAAAAAATGCTGCAAACTATTGGATTTGTGCCTCTCCGGAAGGCAGCAGGTGGCTGAAATCCTGGTTTGATGTGGCTGGATAATACATGCCTGAGGACTCCTGCACTGATGACTGCAGAATGGGTCCAGAATTTTCCTATACATACATTAAAATACTAAGCACTCCAGGAGCAGTCATTAGGCAGACATCACACTTTGCTTACTTTGCTGTCTGTCACTGAGATCACCAGGTGAGTTCAAAGACATGCCTATATTCTAGGCAAGGGAAATTAGATTTGGGTCAGCTCAGGGCAATGATGTTGAACAGCTCTTATAAGCTTCTGACAACACCCAAGAAGTAGAGAAACTACTGTCTACAAAACTTTGAACTCAAGGTATATCACAGAAACATTTGCTTTCTTCAACTATATCTGTTTTCTTATAAGGGGAAATAATGAGAAATGATTTTTCACATAGCCTGCCTTAGCCCTGAGGCCAAGCCTACTGCTGTGTCCCAACACTTAAAGATCATTGAAGTCCAACTTCATGCCATATATTCTCAAGAGGTTTTCTTGTTTACCCCTCAGGACAGCTCTGTAAGGATGGATATGGTTAGTCCCAGTTCACAGATGACCAAGCTCAGGCTCACAGAGCCTAAGTCACCTGCCCAGGTAAGTGACAGGATTGGAATGAGGTTTCATCCCTCACCCTCCGTAGATGGCTCTGAGCAGCCTCCCTTTTAGAAGATGGGAGTCCAGACCTTGAGAAATGATCAGATTCCACTCCCCTGCTATTGTGCCCCACAGGTCCCCACTCCACAACCTCTCTGAGGGGTGATGAGGAAGAAAGAGGAGGTGAAATCTTGTGTTTTGTACCAAGAGACGTGGGTGTAGAGCCACACGAGTTGGTTGATCCTTGAAGTGATGAGGAATGGGATCAGGCAGAAGCTCAGGTGTTGGCCTTGAGACAGATGAGCTGGAGAGAAGGAAAGTAACATGCACTGAACTACCGTAAGCCAACGCACTTTAAATCTCATCCTCTTTAATCTTAACTGCCATCCAAAGTACCCATCACTATGACCATTATTCACATCAGGTTGCTGCCTTTAGGAAAGTTTATACAAACAAGAGGGACAACTTGTTCTCTCCAGATCAGCAGCTAACCTTGGAATACTTAAGGTATTTTTCTATTTTGAGTTCATGCCTCCAGGCCTGTGAATGCTCTAATCTTCCTCAAGGGATAGTATGCACTACTCAAGATGTTTTCAAATGTATTTAATCTTCTATAATCCTAAGTATCATTTAAATTACCCAATATTATCACCGTTATTCATATAAGGTTACTTACTTTAGGGTTGACTAAGTAAACCAGAAAAATACCCTTGTTATCTCCCTATCAACAGTTAATTTTGAATTATTTTAAAGTTTTTCTCATCTTGTCTTCATGCTTTTGGGGCTGTGAATGATCTCATCTCCTTGAGGTCTGCCATTACATGATCACAGAGTGTTAAACTTTTTTTTTTTTAATTATAACCCATATAGTTTTTAAGTAACAATATTATTGATGTTGAAAAATTCTAAATGAAAGAAAAAGGTTTATATATACCAGAAAATATACTTTAAAAAATAACCCAGATAAATGATGGATACATACAAATTGTGACAGGTATGTGAAAAATTTCAGAATACTGTGCCTGATTCCATTAATTAGATCCCACCCTCCATTCCTCCCTCCCCTCTGCTGCCCCCACTCTACTCCCAGAGGTGCAATAATTTATCTGGCTACCAGGAGGCATCATAGCCATCTTCACCTTTGTCCTTGTTCTTTTGTAATTAATAGTAGTATCTTCTGCAGAGTAATGAATGTTATGAAAATATTTATTATAATAACAATTCTGTTTGGAAAATTTACATGCATATTAAAAACAGTCCTATTTGGTGTTCACCCCAAATCTACATCGAATTCATTGACTTATCTCTTCCCTCTTCAGTGTACATTGAGGTGTCCACCCTCAGTTACCCTACCCTTGTACAGGCTTCTCAGACCTCTCACTCCTTCTCACTCATCCCCTCTCCAGGACACTATGGACGCAGCTGCCCAGAACCCACTTAAGCACCCCATCCTCTGTCAGTCACCTTCTGCCTGCCTTGCACTGATCTATTTATGCTAATGATTGCCAACATGCGCTAGAGCTGTCTGGTGTTTCTTTGTTGATGCCATACATATATACAGACTTATTTTACACCTATCACCAGGTTTTTTCTGAAAGAATTAGAATTATTCTGTAATCAGATTCATAAGCTGCGTTTTAAGGGAGGTATTGTTATTTTTTGCTCCTTGCAGACCCTTCTTGATAGAGAAGTTCGAGAATGGTGGTACCGTTGCGCCCTCTCGTGACAGAAGCCTGAACTACAGCTAGAACTTCGCGAGCAGGAAGGTGGGAGGGAGAGGCTGAGGCCCAAGCCCACCTTACAGGGCTTTCGGAACTCTGGATGGAAAAGCGGGCATTCCCAGTATTCTTAGGGATATTGATGGGCTCAAGACAGAAATCGTTGTCTCTTAGCTGAAAAGAGAGCTCTATATCAGAAGAAAAAGGTCATTTTAATTTTTATTTTTTGACCCCTGGAAAATCAGAGACCTATATGAAAGAAAAATAGATCCAGACTACTTGTTCAAGTCTTTGTAGCCCTCTTTACATCTTTATTACCATATTTTCATGGAAATAAATTTCTATAATAACATTAGAAATTATGCTGCAATATACGTTCAATATTTTTATGTAAACTGGTGTTTCATTGTGTGAAACATCACTGTAACATGCACTGAGCTGAATGCTTACTAAGTGTAAGCAAATGCATTTTATATCTTGTTGGGGGAAGCAGCAATGGAGGAAGGGTTTACAGTGTGCCTACATAAACTAGTTATAAATAATTTGTAAAAGAAATCAGGAACAATAAACTGCCGAAGGCCACTTCCTCTGGGGAGGAAGGCCTCTCTATTGCCAGCATGTTCCCAGGAACAGAGTGTACTAAGCTCTGATATTCTAAACATAGTGCCCAAGGACATAAAACTCCCTTGAAGCACTGGAATGTCACCAGACATGTAGCTCCTTGCAAAGCCGGCTCCCACCAGCTGCATTGTCTATTGATAAGCATACGCTTTTAGTTCTTGAGAAACTCACATAAACCGCCGCTGGAATAGCACTGAATCTGTAAATTGCTTTGAGTAGCATGGCCATTTTAACAATAGCGATTCTTCCTATCCATGAGCATGGTTTTTCCATTTGTTTGGGTCATCTCTGATTTCTTTGAGCAGTGCTTTGTCATTCTCCTTGTAAAGATCTTTCACCTCCCTGGTTAACTGCATTCCTAGGTATTTTAGTGTGTGTGGTAATTGTAAGTGGGATTGCATACTTGACTTTGCTCTCAGCTTGGACGTTGTTGGTGTATAGAAATGCTACTGATTTTGTACATTGATTTTGTATCCTGAAACTTTGCTGAAGTTGAAGTTCGGGGAGCTTTGGGGCAGAGACTATGGGGTTTTCTAGGTATAGAATAGTATCACCTGCAAACAGAGATAATTTGACTTCCACTCTTCCTGTTAAGATACCTTTTATTTATTTCTCCTGCCTGATTGCTCTCACTAGGACTTCCAGAATTATGTTGAATAGGAGTGGCACAAGTGGGCATCCAGTCCTCAAGGGGAATGCTTCCAGCTTTTGGCTGTTCAATATGATATTCACTGTGGGGTTGTCTTATATGGCTATTATTTTGAGGTATATTCCTTCAACGACTAGTTCATTGAGGGTTTTATCATGAAGGGATGTTGAATTTTATTGAAAGCCTTTCTGCATCCATCAAGCTGATTATGTCTTGTTTTTAGTTCTGTTTATGTGATGGATCACATTTATTTATTTATATATGTTCGACCAACCTTGCATCCTAGAGATAAAGCCTACTTGATCATGATGGATTAGCTTTTTGATGTTCTGCTGGATTCAGTTTGCTAGTATTTTGTTGAGGATTTTTGCATTTATGATCATCAAAGAAATTGGCCTGAGGTTTTTGTTGTTGTGGTCTCTGCTAGGTTTTAGATCAGGATGATGCTGGACTCATAGAATGAATTAGGAGAATTATCTCCTCCTCTATTTTTGGGAATAGTTTCTGTAGGAATGGTCTCAGTTCTTCTTTATACATCTGGTAAAATTCAGCAGTGAATCAATCTGGTCTTGGGCTTCTTCTTGTTTGTAGGCTTTTTATTGCTTATTCAATTTCAGAGCTCATTATTTGTCTGCTCAGGGATTCAATTTCTTCCTGTTTCAATCTTGAGAGGTTGTATGTCTCCGGGAATTTATTCATTTCTTCTAGGTTTTCTAGTTTGTATGCATAGAGGTATCCAAAGTAGTCTGTGAGGGTTTTTTTTTGTTTTTGTATTTCTGTGGAGTCAGTAGTAATGTCCCTTTTGTCATTTCTGATTGTGTTTATTTTGATCTTATCTCTTCTTTATTAATGTACCGAGCAGTCTATCCATCTTATTTATTGTTTCAAAGAATCAACTTGGAGTAATTGACCTTTTGTATGTTTTTGTACAAATCAATTTTATTCATTTCGGCTCTGATTTGGTTATTTTGTGTCTTCTGCTAGCTCTGGAGTTGGTTTGCTTTTGTTTCTCTAGTTACTCTAGGTGTAATGTTTGGTTGTTAATTTGAGGTCGTTCTAACTTTTTGATGTGGACATTTAGCACTTCCCCCTTAACACTGGTTTAGCTGTGTCCCAAAGATTCTGATATGTTGTATCTTTGTTCTCATTAGTTTCAAATTATTTCTTGATTTCTGCCTTAATTTCATTGTTTACCCAAGAGTTATTAAAGAACACCTAATTTCCATGTAATTTTATAATTTTGAACAATTTTCTGAATATTGATTTCTATTTTTGTTCTACTATAATGTAGTCTGAGAGTGTGTTTGGTATGTTTTTTTTTAATTTGATAAGGATTTTTTTTTTTTTTTTGAGACAGTCTCACTCTGTCATCTAGGCTGGAGTGCAATGGCACGATCTTGGCTCACTGCAACCTCCGCCTCCCAGGCTCAAGTGATTCTCCTGCCTCAGCGTGCTGAGTAGCTGGGATTACAGGTGTCCACCATCACTCCCAGCTAATTTTTGTATTTTAAGTAGAGACAGGGTTTCACCATGTTGGCCAGGCTGGTCTTGAACTCCTTACCTGACTTGATCCACTCTCCTTGGCCTCCTGAAGTGCTAGGATTACAGACATGAGCCACCACGACCGGCTGATAAGGATACTTTTATGGCCAATTATGTTGTTGATTTTGGAGTATGTGACAAATGCATATGGGAAGAATGTATATTATTGTTTTTGGGTGGAGAGTTCTGTAGATATCTGTTAGGTCCATCTGGCCAACTGCTGAGTTCAGGTGCTGAATATCTTTGTTAGTTTTCTGCCTCGATGATCTGTCTAATACTATCAATGAGACGTTGAAGTCTCCCACTTTTATTGTGTGGTTATCTATATCTCTTCATAGGTCTCTAAGAACTTGCTTTATTAATCTGGGTACTCCTCTGTTGGTGCATATATATTTAGGCTAGTTAGGTCTTCTTGCTGAATTGAACACTTTACTGTTGTGTAATGCCCTTCTTTGACTTTTTTGATCATTGTTGCTTTCAAGTCTGCTTTGTCTGAAATTAGAATAAGAACCCCTGCTTTTTTCTGTTTTCCATTTGCTTGGAAAATTTTCCTCCATCTCTTTATTTTGAGCCTTAAGGTGTCATTGCATGTGAAATGGGGTCTCTTGAAGACAGCCTACAGTTGGGTCTAGCTTCTTTGTCCAATCTGGGACTCTGTGCCTTTTGATTGGGGCATTTAGCATGGTTAAATTTAAGTGTAATATTAATACGTGCAAGTTTGATCCTGTCACTGTGTTGTTAGCTGGTTATTATTGCAGACTTGATTTTGTGATAGCTTTATAGTGTCAATGGTCTATGTACTCAAATTTGTTTTTGTGGTGGCTGGTAATGATCTTTCCTTTCCATATTTAGCATTTCTTTAAGGACTTTTTGTAAGGCAGGTCTGGTGGTAATGAATTCTCTTAGCATTTGCTTATCTGAAAAGGATTTATTTCTCTGCTTATGAAGCTTAGTTTAATGGAATATGAAATTCTTGGTTGGAATTTCTTAAGAATGTTGAATATAGGCCCCTAATCTCTTCTGGTTTGCAGGGTTTCTGCTAAAAGTTCACTGTTAGCCTGATGGGTTTCCCTTTGTAGGTGACCTGTCCCTTTTCTATAGTTTCCTTTAATATTTTTTCTTTCATTTTGACCTTGAAGAATCTGACTATGTGCCTTGGGGATAATTGTCTTGTATAGTATGTTGCAGGGTTCTTTCCATTTCCTGAATTTGAATGTTGGCTTCTCCAGTGAGCTTGGGGAAATTTTTGTGGCTGATATTCTCAAATATGTTTTCCAAGTTACCTTCCTTCTTTCCCGCTCCTTCAGGGATGCCAATGAGTTATAGGTTGTGTCTGTTTATATAATCTCATATTTCTCAGAGGTTTTGTTCATTCTTCTTTATTGTCTTTTGTTTTTCTCTGACTGAGTTATTTTTGAGAACTAGTCTTTGAGCTCTGAGATTCTTCCCTCAGCTTGGTAGGTTCTGCTTTTAATACTTGTGATTTTATTACGAAATTTTTGAAGTGAGTTTTTCAGCTCTATCAGATCAATTTTTTGAGTTTTTTGTTTGTTTGTTTGTTTGTTTTTAGACAGAATCTTGGCTGGAGTGCAGCAGTGAAATCTCAGCTTACAGGAAACTCTGCCTCCCAGATTCAAGTGATTCTCCTGCCTCAGCCTCCTGAGTAGCTGGGATTACAGACACATGCCACCAAGCCTGGCTAATTTTTGTATTTTTTAGTAGAGACAGGATTTCACTGTGTTGGCCAGGCTGGTGTCGAACTCCTGACCTCAAGTGATCTGCCCTCCTTGGCCTCACAAAGTGGTGAGATTACAGGTGTGAGACACCATGCCCAGCCTGGTTGTTTCTTACAACAGCACTTCATTTTTTATCTCCTGTATAATTTTATTGTATTCCTTATATTCCTTGGATTGGGTTTTGACTTTCTCCTGAATGTCGATGATCATTCCTATCCATATTCTGAATTCTATTTTTGTCATTTCAGCCTTTTCAGCCTGGTTAGGAAACATTGCTGGGGACCTAGTGCGGTGATTTGTAGGTAAGTAGACCCTCTGGCTTTTGAGTTGCCAGAGTTCTTGCACTGATTCTTTCTCATGTATGCGGGCTTGTGTTCCCTTAACTGTGGTGTACTTTGAGTGTAGTCAGCTTCATTTCTCCATGTTTTCAGAGGGCCAAAGCTTTGTGCAGGGTCTTTATTTGTGGCTGAATTATTGCCCTTGTTTCACAGGGGATATATTAACAAAGAATTTTTTGTGTTGATGTTTAGGCTGTGATCCAGTAGATGTTGCTTAAGTGTGCTGGCTGGTAGGTAGGCTCCTGTTCAGTCACATGACTACTCTGTGTTTACCCACATTTGCAGCTGTGCTCTCTCTCTCTCTCTCAGTGCTCTGAGAGTGTGGGCTCCTTTTCCACTCAAGTGCTGGCTGCAGATCTGGGTTTGGTACTCCTGGACTTCATACTGCAGCCCCGGGGTAAGCTCAGCCGTTATGTTCCCTCCACAGCATGGGGGCAAATATGGACCATGATAGTGGCAATGACAGAGGGCCTTTAACTTGTCTCTTGGAGCTCCATCCCAGAGACATGCAGAACCACTCTCAATCAGAGTGATTGGCCTGGTGTGGGGTGGTTGCATTGTGGACTCCATCCTGGGGAGCCATGGGGAAGACAGACTGGCCTCTTACAGTGACTGCAGCATGCTGGAGGTGCGAGTGAGGCACTCAGGGGTCTTTGTTTCTTCCCCAGTCCAAGGACATCAAGGGCAGTACCTTTGCAGTGGCAGTGGCAGAGGGGCTTTCAGTTGTCTCTGGGAGCCCCACCTCAGAGAAATGCAGAGCGTCTGCTAATGCAAGTGTTCAGCCAGAGGGTGGAGTGTCTGTGCCATGGGCCTGAGCTGGGGGCCCTTCTTAGTGAAAATAAAGGGGTCAGGGACTCACAGGAAAGAGAGACTAGGTTCTTCTTCATATGGTGACTGTGGCATGCTAGAGACATGAGTAATGCCTTCTGGCTCTTTGTTCTTTTCCCAGTCCAAAGACAACAAGTTCAAAACCCCTGCAGTGGCAGTTGTAGAGGGGCTGTCTGTTGCCACTGGGAACTCCACCCCAGGAAAACACAGAGCCACTCAAGTGGGAATGCTCAGTTGGGAGTGGGCTAGCTGCCCTTTAGTTCCAAGCCAGGGGCCTTGTGTGTTAAAGAGTAGAGAGTGAGGCCTCACAGGGAAGATAGACTGGGCTCCTCCCCCTATGGTGGTTGTGGTGTGCTGGAGGTGCCAGCGATGCGACCTGGACCTTTGTTCCTTCCCCAGCTCAAAGGCAGTAAGGGCAGTACTACTGCAGCTGCAATGAGAGAGGGGCTGTGGGTTTCTCTGGGATTTCCTCCCTAGGGAATGACAGAGCCGCCAGTGACTGAAATGTTTGTGTGGGAACAGGGTGGTTGTTCTGGAGGCCCAGGTTGAGAGACTCTGCCCACTGAAGAGTAACAGGGCCAGGGCCCGTGTGGAAAAGGGTTTGGTTTCTTTTCCAAAAAGCAGCTGCACTGTGCTGGAGAATTGCATTAGTCCTAAGTCTTTTTGCTCCCTCTTGAGCCTGAGGGCAACAGGGGTAGGAACTGCAGAGCAACAAAAATGGCAGACCTGCCTGCTACTATTGAAAGCTCTGTCTCAGGGAATTACAGAGCTGCTGTTGGCCCAAGAGCCCAGACATGGGTGGGGTGGCTGGAGTCCCAAGTCTGGAGGCCCTACCCAGTGAGAAGTAGTGGGGACAGGGATCTATGTGGAAAAAAGTCTGCCCACTTTTCTGTAAAGCAGCTGTGCTGTGCTGTGCTGGGGGCCTGCATTAGTCCTTAATCACCCTGCCAAGACTGGTGGACCCGTGTACTACCACAGAGAGCTCCATCCCAGGGAAGTAGAGGGCTACTATTGGCCCTAGAGCTCAAGAGGGGCTGGAGTGGCCATGCTAGGAACCCAGGCCAGTGGGCATTATCCAGCAAGGTGCAGTGGAGGTGAGGCCTGCAGTCCACCTGCTCCTCAGCACCATGGATTTAGCCCCTGTACTGGAGGCATTCCAGGGATCCTGGCCTCTCTTGTTGCCAGAGCCGCAGCTGCTGGTGCTGGGGTGCCCAGCAGTCCAAGGGCCCTGGAACTCCGTGTGTGCCTGAGCAGTGGCTCTGCCTAGACTCCATGTAGCTCACAATGTCAGTCTGAAAGCTCTGCTCCGGGAGTCAGGGAGATCTTCTGAGCACAAGATTGTGAAAATCTGCAGCAGAAGCTTTAGTGAAATTTCAGACATTAACAACAAAGCTTTCCTGATTAACTTAACCTCTCTTAACTTTCTATAACCTGATATAAAATGGGCATTTAATTATGGTCCTTGAGTAAAGGTTAAGATTAATGAAAATACTACTTAGAATACCATTAGATTACATTTGTTTTAAAAATATTAATACGATACCTTTCCAGAAGAAATGCCTGTTTTGACTGGCCCCATCTGCTTTCCACGTTAAAAGCCAATTAACATAATCCCTATATGAAAGTCTCTTGGCCCAAGGGAGTGAATTTCATTTTCATCATTATCTTCATCATCATCATCTAAAGGGGTTATTGAGTAGGCATCCATGAGGTGGTGTGAAATGTCCAGTCCCTAAGCCTTGGTGGTCCATTATCTACAGAAGAGATCAATGGGCACATTAAATATTTTCCAACCTTCTTTCATTATCCAAAGGAGCCTTATTAGACTTTTTTTCCTCCTTATTAATCTCTTCTTGCCTGAAATGTGAAACTTTAATACCACAGATGTAATGTTAACTGTTTATTTATTTAAATGTGTGTGTCTATCCTGTGGGTGGGGTAGAGAATGTGTGTTCCTGACACTTAATGTTTTTGTATAATTGAAAGAACATTTGATATTTATTGCAGTTATAAATACATAAGAAAAAATAAACAGCATTACTCTAAAACAAAAGAGAATACCTGCTCTCAAAGTATCTTGAGAGTACTTCAAAGAAAATACCTGCTAATGCTTATATCTGTATAATATTCTTTCACAAGTTTTCTTATGCAGGTGCTTATAAACTTATGCAGGAATGAATACATTTATATACTTATCTACAAAATATAAGATCTCATTCTACATTTAGTTTTATTACCTGCTTGTCTCACTAAAACCATACCTCAAAGGTCATTGATTCTGATTAAACATGAGTCTTTACCATGAAGATAGTAGATACTAATGGCCAATAAGCATAGAGAAATAGAAATAAACATGGCTATGCTATATTATAAACCAAGTGCTTTTTAGGTATTGAGTCATTCAATCCTCAGAGCACCCTTGCAAGGTAGAAGCTGGCTGATCTCCATTTTGTAGATGAAAAACTAAGGAGCAGATAGAATAAGAACTTTACTCGACACTGCACAGTTAGGGAGTGAGACAGCTTGGATTTGTGTTCAGTACATCATGCTCCAGAGCCTGGAAAACTGTTGAGGCTCTGTTGTTAAGTGAAAGAAGCAACTACACAAGCATGCATATTTTAGAAGCTCATTAAAAGTAACGCTTCATAGGTTAATACATTTACATGAAAAACTGGACCTAGTGACAAATACGTGGATTGCAACCTTGGTAAGATCATGTTCATTGCAATCCTGGGGACAGAAGCCACAGTGCAGTGGGAAGTGAAGAATGTTAAGAGAAAATGTAGAAAACTCTTTTTGGTACTTTAACTTTGAAGGGAAAGAGATGGAGATTCTGGATGAATGGGGAAAGTTTTAAAAATAAACTTCAATTCCTTGAAACTTGAGAAAGTTTCAAAATGAATATACTTAGGATTTTTGCTAAATGAGTAGATTTTAGCTTTTCTTGCCAAAAAATGGGTAACTGTGATATTATGTTTATTTTCTTCACTATACAGTAACTAATACTTTACTTTCTGTATGTATCTTAGAACATCATGTTGCATATCTTAAATATAGACAAAAAGTTATTTTTAAAAGTTAATGTGATGAAGCTATCTTATTGCTCATGTATTCATCTCTCTCTCTATCTCTCTCTATCTCTATCTCTATCTCTGTCTCTAACTCTGTCTCTATCTCTTTGGCTGGAGTACGGTGGCACAATCATGGCTCACTGCAGCTTCAACATCCTGGGACTCCTGCGATCCTCCCAGCTCAGCTTCCCGAGTAGCTGAGACTACAGGTGCATACCAACACACCCAGTTAATTTTTTGTTTGTTTATTTTTATAAAGACAGGCATCTCTTTATGTTGTCCAGACTGGTCTTGGACTCCTGGGCCCAAGTGATCCTCCAACCACAACCTCCCAAAGTGCTAGGATTACAGGTGTGAGCCACTGAAACCAGCACATTTCCTTTCTTACACTCTTATTTTCACTTTAGAGCTCATGAGAGGCCTCCAATTGACTAGTATGAGTTTTGAGCTCAATACGTATTTAGTTATTAGTGAGAGAATGGACAATGGACAATTGTGAGTCAAATAAATGCTAAATCTTTGCCTCTCCAGGAAGGCAGCAGGTGGCTTAAATCCTGGTGTGATGTGGCTGAATAATGTATGATCTGAGTACCCTGCACTGGTTACTGCTGGGCACGTTCACAATACTTCTATAAATATATTAGTATACTGAGCGGTCCAGGAGCAGCCATTAGGCAAACACCACTCCTTGCTTCCTTCATGTGACCTGTCACTGAGCTCACCAGCTGAGGTCAATAGCATTCTTTCCAGCCTGGGGAACAGAATTTGGGTCTCCTCAGAGGCACGACGTGAAACATGTCTGGGGTGAAAGATTTATTCTATTGACAGCAAACCTTTTTGGGTTAAGGTTTAGGGGAAGGGCAAGTGAAAGATGCAGATTAATTTCAATTTAGGAATATACTTTTGTATATTGTTTGAAATTTTGTCTTATAAAAATATTCAAATTTAAGGAAATTACTTGTGAACAGATTGACAAATGTCATGTGCACATATATTCACTAATTTGAAAAAGCATTCACTGTGTTAAATTTTACGGCGAAAGAAAGTTGATTAAACTTTGAGGTAACCGGGTGAGTGTGTATGTGTGTGTGTCCTCTGGTTCTATCACTCCAAATACACACTCACAAGTGCAGTTTCACCTTGAATTCAGAGGTAGACTGGACTCCAATCTCAGTTTTAGATATCCTGGAAAATAGTGGATCCAGAGAGATTGCTACAACCAGGTGAATAATTGCAGAAAACTTTGTCTGATACCTTGGAGTTAACCTCCAGCCTCCATTCCTCTTGCCCCCTTGCTGAGCCCACCGTTCGGAAACTCTCAAAGCTTCCATCCTGTCTCTGGCCACCAGGTGACATCCAACTTTCTTTTGCTTTTTCTGCTTTAATAAAAATGAGTATATTTTGCAAAGAGTAAAAAATATCTTGTAATAGTTTACATGCTATGATGTCAATTCCGTTTGGAAAATTCACATGTGTATTAAAACAGCTCAATTTGCTGTTGACCTTAAATCTACATCTCACTGATTTAACTTTTCTCTCCTCAGTGTATGTTAAGGTGTCCGCACTGTAGAGGGGTCCCTTCCAGACAGCAGAGTGTTCACGCTTCATTACCCAACCCCTGTACAGGCTTCCCAGATCTCCTCCCACTCCCTCTCAGACTTCAGGACACTGTGGACACAGCTGCTCAGATCTGTCAGTGGCACCTGATCCTCTCTCAGACAACTCTTGCCTGTCCTACACTGCCCTTTGCTTGCTGGGGACTGCCTAAGCACCTGGTGTTTCAATCATGTGGGTGCCTCAGAGTTTGTTTTTTCTGTCTTACTTGGTTATTTCTGACAGAATTAAAATTATTCTGTACATAGGTTCTATCACATCTTGCAAGTGGGAAGACACTAACATTCCTCATTTCTGCAGTAGGACATACATTTCCCACTTACAGCCTATATTCCTGCCGCCTCCCACCTCCCTGCTTATTGATCTGAGGCCACGTACTCATTTTCTCCCTCCTCAACATTCAGTTAGTGCTGTTCTCTCCCCTCTTCACAGCAGCCAGCTTTGCCTCTGCTAAACTAAAGGTCTTGAGGCACAGTGGGGCCTTGTGTTAGGAGGCCCTGCCACAGTAAGTCATTGTGAGGGTTGATGAGTAATGGTTAGGCTATTCCCAATACCTGGGTACTCTACCTTAGGGCCCATCCTCCCCCCACCCCCTGCTGGTCTCATAAAATGAGTTGGGGAGGATTCCTTCTTTTGGTATTGTTTGGAATAGTTTCAGAAGGAATGGTACCAGCTCCTCTTTGTACCTCTGGTAGAATTTTTAATGGAGTTCTTTGGTTTTCTCTTGTAAATTTAACTTTCTTATAGGTGCTGGATGTTAGACCTTTGATGCATAGTTTGCACAATTTTTCTCCCATTCTGTAGGTTGTCTTTCATTCTGATGATCATTTCTTTTGCTGTGCAGAAGCTCTTTAGCTTAATTAGATCCTATTTGTCAATTTTTGCTTTTGTTGCATTTGCTTTTCGCATTTTCATCATGAAATTTTTGCCTGTGCCTATGTCCCAAACGGTATTACCTAGATTTTCTTCTAGGGTTTTTATAGATTTGGGTTTTACATTTAAGTCTTTAATCCATCGTGAGTTGATTTTTGTATATGGAGTAAGAAAATGGTCCAGTTTCTATCTTCTACATACAGCTAGCCAGTTCTTCCAGCACCATTTATTAAATAGGGAATCTTTTTCCCATTGCTTGTTTTTATCGGGTTTGTCTAAGATCAGATGGTTGTAGGTGTGTGGTCTTATTTCTGAGTTCTCTATTCTGTTCCATTGGTCTAGATGTCTGTTTTTGTGCCAGTACCATGCTTTTTTGGTTACTGTAGCGTTGCGGTATAGCTTAAAATCGGGTAATGTGATGCCTCCAGTTTTGTTCTTTTTGCCTAGGATCATCGTAGCTATTCGGGCTCATTTGGTTCCATATAAATTTAAAAAAATTTTTTTCTAATTCTATGAAGAATATCAATGGCAGTTTAATGGGAATAGCATTGAATCTATAAATTACTTTGGGCAGTATGGCCATTTTCACAATAATGATTCTTCCTATCCATGAGGATGGAATGCTTTTTCATTCCTTTGTGTCCTCTCTGATTTCTTCAAGTAGTGGTTTGTAGTTCTCCTTGAAGAGGTCCTTCACTTCCCTTGTTAGCTCTATCCCTAGGTATTTTATTCCCTTTGTAGCAATTGTGAATGGGAGTTCACTCATGATTTGACTCTCTGCTTGCCTGTTGTTGGTGTATAGGAATGCTTGTGATTTTTACATATTGATTTTGTATCTTGAAACTGCTGGAGTTGCTTATCAGCTTAAGAAGCTTTCAGGCTGAGATGTCGGGGTTTTCTGGATATAGGATCATGTCATCTGCAAACAGAGACAATTTGGCTTCCTCTCCTCCTATTTAAATATCCTTTATTTCTTTCTCTTGCCTGGCCAGAACTTCCAATACTATGTTGAATAGGAGTGGTGAGAGAGGGCATCCTTGTTTTGTGCCAGTTTTCAAGGGTAATACTTCCAGCTTTTGCCCATTCAGTATGATATTACCTGTGGGTTTGTTATACATGAGTCATTATTTTGAAGTATGTTCCATCAATACCTAGTTTATTGAGAGTTTTTAACATGAAGGATGTTGAATTTTATCAAATGCCTTTTCTGCATCTATTGATGCTGGAATCATGTGGTTTTTGCTTTAGTTCTGTTTATGTGATGAATTATATTTATTGATTTGCATATGTTGAATCACTCTTGCATCCTGGGGATGAAGGTGACTTGATCATGCTGGATATGCTTTTTGATGTGCTGCTGGATTTGGTTTGCCAGTATTTTATTGAGGGTGTTTGCATAGATGTTCATAGGGATATTTGTCTGAAGTTTTCTTTTTTTGTTGTATCTATGCTAGGTTTTGGTATCGAGATGATGCTGGCCTCATTGAATAAGTTAGGGAGGAGTCCCTCCTTTTGAGTTGTTTGGAGTAGTCTCAGAAGAAATGGTACCAGCTCTTCTTGGTGTCCCTGGTAGAATTCAGCTATGAATCCGTCTGGTCCCAGACTTTTTTTAGGGGGGCGGGGGTTGGTAGCCTATTTATTACTGCTCAATTTCAGAACTCATTATGGGTGTCTTCAGTGATTCAGCCTCTTCTTGGTTCAGTCTTGGGAGTGTGTATGTGTCCAGGAATTTATTCATTTTTTCTAAATTTTCTAGTTTATGTGCATAGAGGTGTTTGTTGTATTTTCTGATGGTTGGTTGTATTTCTGTAGGATCAGTGGTGATATTTCCCTTATCATTTCTGATTTTGTTTATTTGATTCTTCTCTCTTTTCTTCTTTAAATAAAGAAGTCTGATGGGCTTCCCTTTGTAGGTGACCTGGCCTTTCTCTCTGGATGCCTTTAACATTTTTTCTTTCATTTCGACCTTGGAGAATCTGATGATTATGTGTCTTGGGGTTGATCTTCTTGTGGAGTATCTTACTGGGGTCTTCTGCAGTTCCTGAATTTGAATGTTTTCCTGTCTTGCTAGGTTGGGAAAGTTCTCCTGGATTATATCCTGAAGTATATTGTCTAGCTAGCAGTCTATTTTACTTTTATCAACAAACCAGTTACTGGATTCGTTTATTTTTTGAAGATTTTTTGTTATTGTTGTTGTTGTTTTTGTCTCTGCCTCCTTCAGTTCAGCTCTGATCTTGGTTATTCCTTGTCTTCTGGTTGCTTTGGGTTTTTTTTTTTTTTTTTTTTCTTTTTTTTTTTTTTTCTCTTGATTCTCTAGTTCTTTTAGTTGAGATGTTAGGTTGTTAATATATTTCTAGCTTTTGATGGGGGCATTTAGTGCTGTAAATTTCCTTAACACTGCTTTAGTTGTGTCCCAGAGATTCTGGTACATTGTCCCTTTATTCTCATTAGTTTCAAAGAACTTTTTTATTTCTGCCTGATTTCATTATTTACCCAAGAGGAATTCAGTAGCAAGTTGTTCAATTTCCATGTAGTTGTGTGGTTTTCAGTGAATTTCTTAATCTTGAGTTCTAATTTAATTGTGCTATGGTCTGAGAGACTGTTTATTAGGATTTCAGTTCTTTTTCATTTGCTCAGGAGTGTTTTACTTCCAATTAGGTGATCAATTTTAGAGTAAGTATGAGAATAATGTATGTTCTGTTGATTTGGGGTAGAGAGTTCTTTAGATATCTATCAGGTCCACTTGATACAGAGCTGAGTCCAGGTCCTGAATATCTTTGTTAATTTTCTATCTCAGTGATCTGATATTGGCAGTGGAGTGTGAAAGTCTCTCACTCTTACTGTGTTGGAATCTAAGTCTCTGTAGATTTCTAAGAACTTGCTTTATGAATCTGAATGCTCCTGTATTAGGTGCGTGTATATTTAGGATAGTTAGCTCTTCTTGTTGAATTGAACCCTTTGTCATTATGTGATACCCTTCTTCGTCTTTTTTGATCTTTGTTGGTTTAAAGTCTTTTTTTTTCTTCAGGAAGTAGGATTGCAACCCCTGCTTTTTTCTGCTTTCCGTTTGCTTGGAAAATTTTACTCCATCCCTTTATTTTGAGCCTATCTGTGTCTTTGCACATGAGATGGGTCTCTTGAGGACAGTATGCTGAGGGGTCATGGCTCTTTACCCACCTTGCCATTCTGTGTCTTTTAATTGGGGCATTTAGTCTATTTACATTTAAGGTTAGTATTGTTACATGTAAATTTTATCCTGTCACCATGATGCTAGGTGGTCATTTTGCAGACTTGTTTATGTAGTTGCTTAATAGTGTCACTGGTCTGTGTACTTCAGTGTGTTTTTGCAGTGGCTGGTAACGGTTTTTCATTTCCATATTTAGTGCTTCCTTCAGGAGCTCTTTCGAAACAGGCCTGATGGTGACAAATTCCTTCAGCATTTGCTTATCTGAAAAGGATCTTATTCCTCCTTCACTTATGAAGCTAAGTTTGGCCAGATATAAAACTCTGGGTTGGAAATTATTTTCTTTAAGAAAGTTGAATATTGGCCCCCAATCTCTTCTGGCTTGTAGAGTTTCCACTGAGAGGTCTACTGTTAGTCTGATGGGCTTCCCTTTGTAGGTGACCTGGCCTTTCTCTCTGGATGCCTTTAACATTTTTTCTTTCATTTCGGCCTTGGAGAATCTGATGATTATGTGTCTTGGGGTTGATCTTCTTGTGGAGTATCTTACTGGGGTCTTCTGCAGTTCCTGAATTTGAATGTTTTCCTGTCTTGCTAGGTTGGGAAAGTTCTCCTGGATGATATCCTGAAGTATATTTTCCAACTTGGTTCCTTTCTCCCTATATCTTTTAGGTGCCCCAATCAGTCATAGTTTTGGTCTCTTTACATAATCCCAATTTTCTTGGAGGTTTTGTTTATTCCTTTTCATTCCTTTTTCTTTATTCTCATCTGCCTGTCTTGTTGCAGAAGGATAGTCTTCAAGCTCTGAGATTCTTTCCCCTGCTTCATCTATTCTGTTATTGATATTTGTGATAGTATCAATAACAGAATAAACAAAGTTAGGAAGTTCTCGTGTTGTGTTTTTCAGCTCCATCAGGTCAGTTATGTTTCTCTCTAAACTGGCTATTCTGGCTATCAGCTCCTGTATTATTTTACAACGATTCTTATCTTCTTTGCATTGGGTTAGAACCTACTCTTTAAGCTCAGTGAAATTTGTTACTACCCACCTTCTAAAACCTACTTCTGTCAATTCAGCCGTCTCAGCTTCAGTCCAGTTCCGTGTCCTTGTTGGAGAGGTATTGTGGTCATCTGGAGGAGAAGAGGCACTCTTACTTTTTGAGTTTTCAGCATTTTTGCATTGATTCTTTCTCATCTTTATGGGCTTATCTAACTTCAGTATTTGAAGTTGTTGCCCTATGAATGGGGTTTTATGGGGTCTTTTGCTGTTATTGTTGTTGTTGTTTTCTGTCTTTCTTTTTATAGTCAGACCACTCTTCTGTAGTGCTGCTGAAGTTTGCTGGGGGTCCACTTCAAGTCCTAGTTGCTTCAGTTTTCCTGTACCTGGAGGTTTTTCCAGTGAAGTCTGCAAAACAACAAAGATGGCAGCCTGACTCTTCCTCTAGAAGCTCTGTCCCAAGGGGGCACTGACCTGTTGCTGGCCGAATGCACCTATAGGAGGTGGCTGGAGACCCCTGTTGGGAAGTCTCACCCAGTCAGGAGGAATGGGATCAGGGACCCACCCAAAGAAGCAATCTGGCTGCCCTTTGGTAGAGAAGGTCCTCTGCATTGGGGGAACTTTTCCTCATCCAGGCAGTGTGTGTTCTCCAAAGCCAGCAGGCTGGAATGGTTAAGTCTACTGAACCTCAGAGATGGCAGCTGCCCCTTCCTGTGGGAGCTTAGTCCCAGGGGGAGATCAGAGCTCTGTCTGTAGAACCTTGCTGGAGTGACTGAAGCCCCTGCAGGGAGGTCTTGCCCAGTGAGGAAGAATGGATAGGATTTCACTAAAATAAGCAGTCTGGCTACAATCCAGCAAGGCAGCTGTGCTGTGCTGTGGGGGACCCCTCCTCATCTGGACTGCCTTTATTCTTCAAAGCCGCAGGCTGAAATGACTGAGTCTACTGAACCACAGAGATGGCGGCCATCCCTCCCCCAGGGGAACTCAGTCCCAACTCAGGCAAGCTCCAGCCTGATGCCACAAGCCAGCTGGAATTCCAAGCCAGTGGGTCTCAACCCATGAGGCACTGTGGAAGTGGGGCCTGCAGAACAATGCTGCTTGCTCCCTGGACTCGTCCCTCTTCCTAGGGACATACTCAGACACCTCTCCCATCTTGCTACAGATCCCAAGGCCCAAGTATGCAAAACTCCTGGGCCTCTATGTGTGCCTGAGTGGCTGCTCTGCCAAGACTCTGTGTATTGGACCCAAGATCCTGGTAGCATGGGCTCAAAGGGGGATCTCCTGATCCACAGCTTGCAAAGATCTGTGGGAGAAGCATGGTTTCCCTGGGAAGGTCACACACTCACTCACCACTTCCCTTGGCTGGGGGTGGAGATTACCTTGGTTCCATGCTGCTTCCAGGTGGGCTGTCGCATCACTCTACTTCTCTTCACTCTCCATGGATTAAGCAGTTTGGCTAATCGGTCCCAATGTGAGAACTTGGATATCTCAGTTGGAGATGTTGAATTCATTCGCTCCTTTCATTCCTCTCCTTGTGTACTGCTGACTGCAGCTGCTTCCAATTGGCTGTCTTCCCAAGTTCGATAAGGATTGAAAATATTTTTGAAAACCGTGAAATCTATTCAATTTTGTATTACTGTAACACAATACATTGAGAACACTATTACTGGGATATATTCCTAAAAATTCAATAGGAAAGTCTCTTTCTCCCCGTATTTGCAATAATGTGAATCGTTGCTAACCAGACAACAAACCACTTCTCATCTTTGTCTTCATGATAACTTGTTATTGCTACCTTCTAAAATTTCATCCTATGGGTGTAACCTATTCAGTTATTACAACCCCATGATATTCAGAGTGTCCTGATATTCTACACTGTGTTGGTGGCATCTTTTCAGAGTGTGTACATTGCTAAAGGCTGCAGTTAAGGGCAGAGTTCATGTGGCTATTTCCACTGGTAAGCTGAATGGATTCCCTTGGAGCCCAGTAACTATCTTGGGAAATTCTCCTATTGTGATAACAGTGATAACAGAACCTGGTTGATGTAGGAGTGTGTGGGAGTGTGTATGCACGTGGGTTTGTATGTGTGTGTGAGTGTATGTGTGTGCTGACAACCACATTTCCCTCCACTTCCTCCTGCCCCTTCATGTTTTTACATTGTGTTTGGTCTCTGCTCCCAAATTCAGGCCCAGAAATGAAGGAAGAAAATTATCAAGGTGGAAGTCCTTCCCACCAGATCCTTATTCACATCCTTCACTACAACCTGAAGATAAACTTCTAAAAGGGAATTGTTGGTGCAAACAGTGTGCACCTGTGTGGCTCTTTGATAAGTATGTCCATACTTACACTCATAAAGGCAGTGAACAATTTTGAGTCTTCAAGTACAGTCATGCAAGAAAGGCCAGAGAGGAGTGTAGAAACTAACAATGATGACATTCTATCACAGAGAGAAGGCCCTGGACTCCATCATAGACCCACTCTCAAGCCATTGCCACAGTTGGGAGATGTGGAAATGATCAGATGTGAATAATATTTTGCGCACAAGGGCAACCTGAGGTACCGTGAGTAAGATGTCAGGACATTGCCTAGATAAACAAGACATAGAGTTAGCAGGCCTGGGATACAGCTACAGTTTTATATAAATTTGTGGTTTTATAAAACATGTATGTCAATGCCTTTGTATGAAAAAAAAAGTGTAGTCATTACTGTGGTACAGCAGAAAACCAAGCCAATATCATGTTTTTAAGCAACTTTCTTCCAATGTAATTTATAGACAATATAATTTCTAAATTTTAAAGGTTTAATTTGATGATTTTTAGTAAATGTATACAGTGTTACAACCATCACTGTAGTCAAGTTTTGGATGATTCAGTCACCCTGAGAAATCCTGTCGTGCTTGAATGCAGCTAAATCCCCACTCACTTCCAGCCCCAGGAACCACAGATGTGTTTTGTTTATTCTTCTGTTGATGGACACCTGAGCTGTTTCCAATTTTTGGCTAATGCAAATGATGATTCTACAGACATTTGTGTGCAAGTTTTTATGTCAACATATATTTTCATTTATCTTTGGTGTGTGCCTAGGAGTAGAATTTCTGGGTCATATGGTAACTCTCTGTTTATCCTTTTGAGGAACTGCCTATTTTCATAATCCTGACAGTCTTGAAGAGTACGGGCTTAGTCTGCTGTTTTCCTCATGATTAGACCTTGATTATAGGTTTTGAGAATGAATATCATTAAATTGAAGTGACCTTCTTGTCACATTATATCCGGGAGTCATAATACCTACATGATGTAACTGGTGATGTTAAACTTCATCATTTAATTAAGTTGGGGTTTGTTAAGTTTCTCCAGTGTACGGTGACTATTTTCCACATACCTGGAGAGCATGTGGAGAGAAGAAAGAAAACACTCATAGGTTTTTAATTTCACTGTGAACCAGTGCCATGTCTATGTGGTGGAATGAGTGTCTGAATTGGGCTGGGGGAAAAGAAAAGAAGGTTCCACCATCTCCATCCAACTGAGTCATGGACTTCATAAATAGAGTTAAGGGTAAGGGAATGAAGTCATCACTCACCCCATTTCTTTCTGTTTCCTGTTTTTTTATATCCCTTATTTCCCCCCACCCTGTTGTATGTGAGAGAAGTGTGTTTCCTTTGCATTCCTAAGGGGCCTGATGAAAACCTCATACTATGTCTGCTGGGCAGGACACTGGAGCAAGAGAGATCGGAGATCTCTCTGCATCCTGGTATCAGACTCAAACCAGAACTCCCAAACCAGTTCTTGACTCAGGGGTAAGTCACTTCCCCTGCTAGCCTTCCTTGGAGGGTATATATTTCTCTTATGTGGGAACTTCATTGCAGTGTGGTAGCGTGATGGTAAGGCACAACAGAAAGAGGTGAAAAGAGAGCTCTTGGTGGGTGAGCCAACACCCAGGGCATGGGCTCCAGGACTTGTGCTGCCTGATCCACCCTTCTCATGGTCAGGCGCTTCCCATCTTTCTTTCTTTTCTCAGGGTACTGCGGATCCCTGACTACATCCCATACTGTCACAAACAGTGGGGGCAAAGGGGTGGAGAAGGAGGAGAAGGTAGAAGTGGCCAGTGAGCTCCTGCTTTTTTCTGCTCTCTTCCCCTGGAGGAGTTAGGGAAAAGGAAGAAAAATTATTGCCCTGTCTCCTCTTGGTTCACATAAGTTGTATTCCCTTATTTATCTCCACAGATAACCTCAAAGAAGGACATTTCCATTGGGGCTTTGAAAAATAAGGTACAACATAAAATCAAAGATGATTTCTGTGTCACTTAGGACAGCAGTACCAGCCAGGAGATGTCCCTGAGTCCTGGTGGAGACCTCACCTCATAACTCTGGGATGACCGTGGGTAAGTCGCCTCATCTCCTGTTACCTTACCTGTCAAAGTTGATCCCACCAGCATTTTCTCAGCCAGGTAAGCCTGGACCAGAGAATAATACCATTTATATCCAGCAAAACACTTAGAATTTCTGGAAGGAAGATGCTTTTCCAGGTAAGTACATAGAATTATTTTAACAGTCATGCTGCAAGCTCACCAAAATTCTTAATCACTGTGTTCAGTGCAATTAGTTAAGCAAAACTTCCCAGAGTTCTGGGCCTTGGCTGAGGCTCTAGAGATATGTGTTGCTGTGTGTTAGGATGTCATTGTGGTTAATACCAATGTGCCTTGACACCATACAGTCTAGGCTAGGGTACTGCCTCTGCTGCCTACTAGTCATGTGACCCTGGACAAGTTTCTTAATGTTTTTGTACCTTGAGTTCCTGATCCATAAATGAGGAAAATGCCTAAAGAGCTGTTGTGAAGCTCAAATATGTTAATGTCATTAAAGTGCTGAGCCTAGTGTCCAGCATAGAAATGTAGACTAGAATGGACCTTCATGCTTTTTGTTCAGCTGTCTTGATGTTGAAACTTTTTTTGGGTCTGGCTTTACCTGCTGCTCATGTAATCAATTTCTACATGTTTTACAATTTAAAACACGACTTTTATAATGGGAAACAAAAGCTAAGCACTAAATGTTGAGTTGAAACTGCAGATTTTGATACAATTTATAAGAATGATCCTACTTCAATTTGAAGAACTCACATAAGGACAGAAAAAGATTGAAGACCCTCGATTCTATATGCCATATGCATTTATTTAACAAATATTTATGGAACATTTATTATATGTCAGGCTTCAGAAGCCCTCAAACTGTGTCTTTATCATGGAACTTTCTTCTGGGGTCCAGACCCATGTATTCAAATACCTATATTTCTAAGGCAGTGGTTGTCGAACAGGGGCAATTGTATACCCATGGAAATGTCCAAAGACATTTTTGTTGTCACACGTGAGGGTGCTACTGGAATCTTATGATTAGTCACCAGAGAGGCTGCTGAACATCCCCCAGTGCCTACGACAGTCCCCACAGCAAAGAACTCTCCAGCCCAAAATGTCAATAGTACCGAGGTTGAGAAAACCTGCTCTAGAGCAGGGCAAATGTTACTACCCACACCTACCTGCGAGGATTCATGGTAGAAACCAAGGTTGGGGTCTGACCACCCTGGATTAGAACAACCATGCTGCCTCTTACTGGGTGTGTATCCTCGTAAAATATATTTAACCTCCATGAGCCTTAGGAAAGCCTGCCTCTGGAGAGGAATGGGTTTGAGCAGGGAATACCGATACCTAACTTATACAACAGTTGTAAGGACTTAGAGAGACAGTATGTGAAGTGCCTAACACAGTGTCTCATCATAGGCCCTTGAAGTGTTAGTTTCCTTTCCACAGCCCTTTCTAGCTTCTGCTTCAGAGATGACTTTAATCTAAACTACGTAGCACTAAGCAGCATAATTGTATCCTAAAGAGCTTCTGAAAACATGACAACAGAAAGAAAAATAAACTCACGTGGATCTACATCATGTATAATACTTGGTGCCTCTTCTGTGTTATGGCATCGTGCAGTGTAGGTGGGATGGGGCAATGTTGTCACCCCATTTGTGTAGAATCAGTGTAGCTTTCCTGACCTTTTTGGGACCCCTTGGAGAGTGAGCATTAGGAGTGGCCATAGACTGAGTATCTGGGTTGTTCCTGTGGCTCCGTAAAGACAAATCCCCGGGGAAGAGCAAAGCATGAAGACAGATCTTCTGGAGATCGTAGTGGAGTGAAAGGCAGATGTTGCTTCCAGAGCCTGGCAAACTGCTCTCTGTGTGATGTGGATAAAATGTGTGCAGACTTGGTGTCAGGGCATGCAAGTTGAGGGGATCTTCTAGCAGGCCAAATTTGGGTATAAATCATTTAGCTTGCCTTTTACCAAGCATTCCTGCCATCATTTAAATTGTCATATTTAATAATTGGGGGTATTATTAAAATGGAGGATTCAATGAATTAAACTACCTCATAGGAAATCTGGGACATTGCTGAGGCAGAGGGAGAAAGTGTACTTGTGGGATTCCTAGATGGCTTTTATCACTTCTGCTTGGGAGGGGCAGGCTCCATTTCCCCTCATAGCTCATTGGTCACATCTGGTCACATGTGCAAGCCTGATGTCAGTGAAGTGGGGTCAGTGGGCCTAGGAGGGGCCGCAAGCACCAGCCAATCTATGTGACCTAACATGTTTCACAGCTCAAAGGATAAGATTTCTTCTCCACCGTCATGAAGGGCTATTGAGTGAGATCCATAGGGCATAATACTGGGGAAGTGTAAAGCTATCACCTTCCAAATGGGAAGAAGGAAGCTGTTGGTTATATTGTGGGGAGGGCAAGAGATGGAATCACATTCTAATTTTGCCACTTCTCTGGAGAGGGTCTTAGTCCCTGTGAGAAGGAGCTTGGTCATCTGAGAAATAAGATGCACCACATTATCTTCTTCAGAGTACTGTCCCGAGGGATAGATGAGAAAACCTGTCAAGTGCCTATGGGACCTAGTAGGACTTCAACACATAACAGGCCTGGCTATTTGCCACCTTCTTCCCAGAGAGTAGATGACATTAATCTAAACCAAAGGGCATTACCGCCATAGAAAGTCTGTGGAAAGGTAGCAGCAAGAGCTGAAATATATCCCCATAACCTATGAGCTTTGAGCTGGTTCTGAGTTGTGGAATGAGTTACATGTGAGAGCTGAGGAAAAGGAAAAAATCACCACACTATTTTCTGTAACTGCATCTGCCTTTCTGTCTCCTTAATTTACAATCAAATTTGACACTGGAGGAGCAGTTTCTCATTGACTTTAAGGTAGAAGGGGCACCACAGGGCAATATGACAAGAATACTGGACAGAAGACTATAGTCATAAGACCAGACACATTATGATCCACGATTATGTTCTGTTGTGTGGCAAAAGGGAGATTATCAGCATAGGCCTAACCTAATTAGTCAAACCTGTTAAATCAGAGAATTTTCTCCTGCTGTTTAGAGGAGGGCAACTCAGAGATTCAAATCACAGGAAGCCTTTAATGTGCCATTGCTGGATGGAAGAAGAAGGAGACCACATGACAAGGAAATGAACTAAACCCCAGGAATTAAGAATATCCCCAACTGACAGTCATCAAGGAAATGAGGACTGTAGTCCAATGGCCACAAGGAAATGACTTTTGCCAGTGGCAAGAATGATCTCGGAAGCAGATTTTTACCCAGATCTTCCAGATGAGACCTCAGTAGAGCCTACATCAGCATTTTGATTATAGCTTTGTGAGGCCCTTAGCAGAGAATAAGGTTATGCTGGACCAAACTTCTGACCTACAGACCTGTGAGCTATTAGATGGATGTAGCTTTCAGACACTATGTCTGTGGTTACATACAAATAATTACATTCTAGTTAAGTCAAATTTATATTCAATGCATTCATAGTATTGTGTGTGCACATGTATATATAGATTATAATAGAAGAGAACAACAGTTTTTACTAGTGAATGGTGGGGTTAAAGGTTATGAACACATTTGTGCTGGTATTTGAATGCATTTTCTAAATGGACAATGGGTTGCTTGTCAATCAGATATAAAGCCTATTAGAGGTTTATTTATGTATTCAATGCACTCACAGTATGTGTATGCACTTGTATGTATGGATTATAATAGAAGAGAATAACAGTTTTTATCTGTGTTAGATTTTGGATGTTTTAGAAGGTATAGTAAATACCATAACAGGCAAACATGTACACGACCAGGTTTATGAAGTAAAATGTTAGAGAGAGTGTACACTTCTGTATAACTTATCTAATTACATCACTCCCAGAGGGAGCCATTGTCCAAAATTTGTTTTATCATTCTCACAATTTACTTCACATTTTGATACTATGGATACATCCCTAAACAAAACACATGCAAAACACATATTTGCTTGATATTTTAAGCTCTCACTACATAAGTAATATATTTATTTACTACTTATGGAAAATTTTACACTGATAATGGTTTTTATAAGGTTTCTCTAATCAGGTGACTTTGAAGCTGTTTTGATAGTTTAGTCATGCTGCCATGACCAGGCTTGCTCACATTCCTGAGACCCTCTGCAGTGCAGACCTGAGAGGGCAGCAGCTAACAGGGCCTTGCTTGCTTCTCTTGTAGGTGTTGCCTGGTGTCCCTACAAAGACCTTGTACCAATTTACCAATTTGTCTCCTCCAGCCTTGTGTTCTGACCCCACAATTTCAATTTAAATGGGACCCAACATGAGTACAAAATCACTGATCAGGTTTTCTTGTCAAACTCTAGAATTATTCGAGGACATATTCTGAAGCATAAAGTGGGACCATTATGTTTGCACTTAGAAATGTACATGTGAAATATGCCATTTATTTGGAAATAGATGGAAAAAATGAAAAGTAATCTAACATTTCAATATTAGGATATTGAGGACATTGCATTAGCAAATAGTAAGAATGTTGTGGAACCCATTATGACACAGATCTGGAAAAACAGGTGCTCTCACCCTGTATTTGGTTGGGATGTACATTAGTAAAGACGTTTTACATTTCAACCAGACAGTAATTATTAAAAGTGTTAAATGGTCATGCTCATTGACAAAGCATCCCCTCTTGTGGGAACTTACCCTCCAGATTCAGCCCAAGGAGGCTTCTGCCATCGTCACTCATGTGTCCACACTCCTCAGGACTGAGCTGTTTCCCTAGTTGGCTCAATGTCTTCAGGATTCCTGACCCTACTTCATCCACCCTGCCATCCAAACAAGATAATCTGTCTCATGGCTGGATGAACAGCCCTGATGGACCACCCTTGGATCCATCCCAAGTGTTCATGTGGACCAATGCTCATGTCCTTACTCCTGGAGGTACCGATTGACCTCTGATTTCATCACCCCTGTCTGGAAGAACTCTCTCCCATCCTCTCCCCTCTCTGTGTCCTCAGAGGCCCTTCCTTCCCTATGAGGCCCTTCCCTCACTACCAGGCCCAAGCAGCTCAATCTTTTCTTTAAATTTTCATAAAAGGTGAAATAAACAATGGCTTCAGAGCTTCTGCTTTAGGCCCTGCAGTAAACCTCACCTGATGCAAGGAGAAGGGGCACTAAGCCTGGATCCCTTCTGCTGGAAGGGTAAACACAAGGAGAACAAACATGGACCTCCTCAACAGTGTGTCTTTTGATCGCCATCTGGTGATCAAGGTCAGATTTGCAGGAATCAAAGTCAAACACAGGGCTTGTCAATGGAATCAGGCATTTGGCAAAGTGAGGGAGGTACGTAGACTCTATCTCACAGGCCAAAGCTTTCTACACATTGGTAGTTATCCTGGTATATTCATGTCCACCCTGGGATCAGCAAGCTATGAAACTAGAAAGACATCCCCTATGTGAACTGAATAGAAAGGTGCACAAGTTTGTGTGTATAATTGTTGAGAAGGTTGAAGAGGTTTGTTTAAAGGTTTGATGGTTGGTTATTATTGTAACAGTTCTACTTGGAATATTCATAGGTATATTAAAGAAGTTCCATTTGCTGTTGACTCCAAATCTATATCTCATTCATTAATTTACCTCTTCCCTCCTCAGCGTAGGCTGAGGTGTCCACATTGTAGATGGGTCCCTCCCAGAGAGCAGGGCTTTCAGCCTCCATTACCCCACCCCTGTAAAGGCTTCCTCGACTTCCTCCAATCCTTTCTTAGTCTCCAGGATGCAATGGACACAGCTTTCCAGGCCCCTCAGTCATGTCCAATACTCTCTCAGACACCTCTTGCCTGCCCCTGCTGCCCTATGCCCACCCACCTGCCACTACCAAGGTGCACTGCTGTTACCTGATGTTTCATCATATGGATGCCCAGGAGTATATGATTTTACACCCTTATTTTATACTTATCAGTTTTTTCAGAGAGTATTAAAATTATTCTGTACACAGATTCATAAACTAAGTTGTAAAAGAGGTATTGTATTTTTGCTCTTTTCAGACCCTTCTTTGGAGATGAGTTTGATAATGGTGATGTGTTGGTGTCACCTGGTGACAGAAGCCTGAACTGCAGCTTGAACACTGCGGAGCAGTAGGGTGGGAGAGAGGAGCTGTGGCCCAAGCACGCTGGACAGAGCTTTCTGAAAATCTGGGTGAAAAAGAGGGCATTCCCTGTGTACAGGGTTACTGAGGCATTCAGACAGAAAATATAGTATCTTACTATACTGAAGTGAAAGCAATATGTGACAGAAACAACATAATAACTTTTATTTTGTATGCTTTCAGACCTCTGGATAAATACTAGGTAGAGGTTTATATAAGCAAAAATGGAATCACACCATTTAAGATTTTAGTAACCTACCTTTACCCTTATTATGACCATGTTCTATAATAACATTTAAAGTTACCTTAAAACATAATTTTAATATTTTATATGAATATTTCATCATATGATTTCTTGAACTTTATTTCACCACTGTTCTACAGGTGAAAATGTAGCTCACTTACTATAGTTTCTATTGAAAACAATAATATACTTAGTCTTCTGCTCATATACGTAAACATCTTTATAAGTATTTACGCTTGAAATCATCCTTTCAAGGAAACTATAGTTATATTAACAAAATACACTCAAAATACTAGTGCCAATTTATATTCCTAACATCACTATGTAGAAGTACCTGTTCCTCCACACATGGGGAATAATGGGAATCATTGCCAATCTGATAGGTGACAAACCACTACTTGTCATTGCTCTCATCATAACTCATTTTCACTGCCTGCCTAGAATTCCATCTTATGAATGTGATATAATCCATTTTCATAAGCCTGTGTTATTTAGAATGTTCTGATATTCACTATTAATCAAAACCGTGTGGACAGTATCTTTTCAGAGTCTGTACTCTGCTAAAGGGGTCAGGGCACGGGTCATGTGGCTATTTGCACTGGTGAACAGAATGTGTCCTCTCTGAGCCCAGTCAATTGACTTGGGAGAATAATATTGTGATGACAGAACCTGTTAGATATATGAGTGTGCATCTGTGTGTATGTGTGTACGCATGCACGCGCACACTGACAACTTTATTTCTCTCTGCTTCCTTCTACCCCTTAATGGCTTTGCGTCCAATTTGGTCTCCCTTCCTAAATTCAGGTCCAGAGGTGAAAGAAGGGAATTATGAAGATGGCAGTCCTAATGACCAGATCCTTATCCACATCCTTCACTACGTTCTGAAAATAAAGGGGAAATTGGTGCCAATGGTGTGCATGTATGTAGGTCTTTAATAGCTATTGCCATACTGACAACTACTCGTAAAAGTAGTGCCATTTAGACTCTCCAATTGGAGTCATGTAAGAAAACTCACAGAAATGTAAAGAAAATAATGGTGACATCCTGTCACACAGGACAATCCTGAGATGCTGTCATGGACCCACTGTCATGCACCCATGGGTGTGGAAGTGATGAAATGTAAGTCAACTTTTTCACTCAAGAGAAACCTGAGATTACATGGATAGAAGTAAGGTCACTGCTTGGAGGAACACAGAACATTGAGTCAGCAGGGCTGGGATACAGCTACAGTTTTATATATATTCATATTTATATGAAACATGTGCATCAAGGCCTTTAAATGAAAATGTTGGTCGTTACTGTGGTACAACAGAAGACCAGGTCAATACCATATTTTTAATAGCTTTCTTCCAAAATAATTTGTAGATAACAAAGTTCACACATTTTAAGTATACAATCTGATGAATTTTAGTAAATGTATCAAGTTGTACAACTATCTTCATAATCAAATTTTAGACATTGCCATCACTCCTAAAAGTCTCATCCTGTTGAATATAGTTTGTCCCTGTGACCAGCCCACAGACCTAGGCAATCAGAAATATGTCGTCTGTGTCTATTCATTTGCCTATTCTGCATATTTTATATACTTGCAGTCATACAATGTTTGATCTTTTGCATCTGGCATCTTTGCTTAGCACAGTGTGTTCAATATTTATCCATGTTGTAGCATTTATCAGAATTTCATTCCTTGTCATGGCTAAAACACATTTTATTGTGTGGATATGCCACATTTTGTTTATCCATTCATGTATTCATAGTCATTTTGGTTGTTTTTACTTTTTGGCTATTATGAATAATGATTTTACATACATTCATGTGCAAGTTTTATGTAGACATATATTTTCATTTCTCTTGGGTATGTACCTAGGAGTGGACATGACAAATTATGAAACATTATAATTTCACATGATTTCATTGCATACATGGGAATCCTTTGAGAAAGAAAAAAGGTAGATGATACTGAAGTCACCATAAAAAATTATTACCACCATTTATTAAACCTCTTAGCAAAATCACTTTCAGTGAAGCCAAGGTTTAGGATGCAGAGAAAAATATGTGCTTCATTTAAAAGCACATTGTCTATAGCACGGCCTTCACATTATCTGACTCTGACTCTATGGAAGGTATTTTACAGCCCTAGCTTTCAGGCAAGTGATAGCATTGCAATATAATCCTTGTCTACAGACAAGGAAATGAATTGTGTCTTGGAGAGAGAAAGATTTGTCTACATTTGGACATTCAACACCCTTGGTAGAATCTTGCCAAAACACGTAATGCAAAATGCGACTTGACTCACCTAAATAAATGCAGCATCTAAACTGCCTAACACGTATAAACCATGTTCATATAGATGTTTATCCAAAGACATACTCTCCCTTCAAATGTATATTGCAGAGTGCTGACAGACTCTCCCCACTGGTGTAACTAAATATGTTTTCAAAATCCTAACAGATTCCTGATAATCATCGCAGAGAAAGAATTGATAAGAGGCAGGCAGGAGCAAAATCTTTCTTAAGTTATTATTAGAACTCCAGAGTTTGTCTTTTGGTAAAAGAAGTCAATATCAATCACCATCAATGTATGTAAGTTTCGCCTGAGCATAAGTGGGATAGATGTCACACTGCTCTGTCTTACACTGCTGATCTGTCTATATGTATGTAATTATAGAAACTAGAATTGGGACAGAAATCATATTTTGATGTCAGATTCTATACTTTGACTGTATATAGATACTTCTTAAATCCAACTTATAATAGGATCTACTTACAATAGGATCTATTGTAAATATGTGGCTCTACTTTCATGCCTTGCATGCACAGTATTCAATAAATAATTTTCCTAAAGTATCTAAGACCAATGTGTCTGCACAAACACTGTTATTTATTCCTATTCCTCACTCCAAACAAATCACAACTTCCTTCAATTGGCTTAGAATCACAAATATAGTCTCTTATCTTACTGGTATATTCCATTTTAGTCAATGTTTAAAATTTGGTCTACTGAGTTTTCTGCAGCTAATTTATGTATGTCACATTGCAGGGATCTACCAAAATAACCTCAATGCTTGTACAGCATTGAGTTTGCCTAAGCTAGTAAACTTGAAAGACCAGGTCAAACTTATTCTGGACATACAGATGAAGCTGCAATTTCCCACACAAATGTGCAAGAGGTGGCTAGAAAAAAATTTTTTAATCTATAATGTATATACTTCCCTTTTTCCTTTCTCTCTCCTTTCTGAGGAGGTACAGACAGAATACAAATACAATAAAGTCTAATTAATTCAGATTTTACTCTTTTAGATACACTTTTAATTCAGGCAAGAATTAGATATGATCAATCTGAAGGCTCCTATGTTAAAAAAAAAAGTCAGGTATGGTATTTAAACTTTGCAATATTTCCTTTTTTAGTGTTTATTTTCAAAAAAGAAGTTTTCAACTAACATCTAGGATTTCATACTCTATTTCATATGTAAATAATAATACTAATGATACATTTCTATCTATACATTTCCTGTGGTCTTTGATTTAATTGTATATAATTGGTTCTAATTACTGATAGAACTTGAAATTATTTAAATAGAACTCCAAAAAGATCGTCCATGATCTCAAATTTTCAGAACTGGGAGTAGCTTTCCAGTAAGTCTATATTAGTGAGGCTGAATTAATACTAATTTTTTGGCAGGGGGAACCTGTGGGTGATCAGATTAAAGAGTCTGGAGTGAGTCTGCTTGGGGATAACTCCTAGCTTCACCACTTACAAGTCTGTGACTTCTTAATTTCTTAAGCAAATAACTCAAGATTGTGCTTTAACTTCCACATATGCAAAATTGGAATAATGTTAGAAGCTACTTCATAGAGTTACCACAATTAAATTTAAAGTGCCTGGCACATAGTAATCACTATACATATTTTTTTCCAAAATTAATTGATTAAAGCTGAGTTTTGAAGTTTAATTTACTTAAGGCCTGCTTGAAATTAAATCAACAACACTTACGCATAGGCATTGTTTACGCTCTTGCAGTACTTCTTAGCATATGTCTATTTAAAAAAAAAAAAAAACCTATTTTACTCCTAGGTATTAACTTGCTATGTATCAAATTTCGTGTGTTATTTTTTAAAAGGCATAAAATTAGCACATTAAAGACGAGTAGGGGCACCTAAAGTCCAAGCTTGTGTACTATGGAAGGTCACCGGGAACCACCAGCATCAATAGGGAGCCCAATAATGTGGGCAATGTCAGATCTCCAGGTCTCATGAACAGAATGGTCCATGAGACATGCAGATCACAAGGACCCTTTCAGGCACATGAACATTGTTGGTTCCTAATGCTGTGAGTCAGGTGAATATTGCAGCCCTGTGGACCCCACTCCACTGTCATGTGAAAGGCTTAGCCCTGTAGGTCACTTGAGCACAGTGGGCTCCTAAACCATGAGAATCATGAGGCCACTGATATGGCTTAGATGTACGTTCCCTCCAAACCTCTTGTTAAAATTTGACCCCCAATGCTGGAGGTGGAGCTTAGGGATAGGTGCTTGGGTCATGGGGGCAGATCCTTCATGAGTGTCTTGGTGCTGTCCTCATGGTAATGAGGAAGTTCTCTATTAGTTCACGTGAGGGCTGATGGTCTAAAAGGAGCCTGGCACCCCTCCCTCTCTCTTGCTTTCTCTCTTGCCTTGTGATATGCTTGCTCCCCCTTTGCCTTCTGCCACAAGTGAAAGCTTCTTGAGGTCCTGACCAGAAGCAAATTCTGGCACCATACTTCTTGTACAGTTTGCAGAACTGTGAGTCAAATAAACCTCTTTTCTTTGTAAATTACCCAACCTCAGATATTCCTTTATAGCAATGCAAAATGGGCAAATACAGCCACCAACCTTCAGGTGGAAGGCCCTCAATTTCCCTTTGAAATCACATTGGTGCCACACCACTGTTGGTCATATGAATACTATGGTTATGTACCTTCTTATGGTCACGTTCCCCTACCACACTCAAGTGGCAGGCTAAGCCCTCTGAGTTATGTAAAGATTGTGGGATCCTAATGCTGTGGGTCCTATGGATCCTGCTCTTTTATGACCTTCACCATCATGTAGTCCTGGAAGTCACGTAGGTGACCTATTGGTGCTGGTCACGTGGATCCTATTTTCATGTACCAACTCATGGTCACATGAGGTTGAGTCCGCTCAGTCATGTAAAGATTGAATGCCCCTGAATCATATCAGTCAGGTGGTTCTCATGGTTATGTGACCTCCCCTATGGTCAGGTACAAAAACCTGCTCTTTAGGTGTAGAGAAAGCCTTCTGAATTTGACCTTCTGAGGATTCAGACATATAGATATAGATGACTTTTAGAACTGTGATCCATGCCCCGGCTCAGGCCAAAGTTTGATCAGACTCTGGCTCAGATATCAGTCTTTCTACCAACATTTATAACCTGACATGGCAAACAGTATTCTGGTAGGAGGAACACTAGCTGGTACTAGAAGTTTACTCAGAAAACTGGACTTCAAGAGTTGGCAGAGTGGTCTCCAAAAAGCAGAAGGCCTAAGGGGGAACAGAGTGGTTGAGTAGAGGTAGAGGGGAAGACTTTCCAAATGTGGCCAAACTTGTATATGCCTGGCAAAGAAAGAATGTGTGTGCATGTCTTGATCCTGGACACACAGGAGCTATCAGTGGTAGAGTGAAGTGAAGGAAAGGAAAGCACTGAAGCAGAATGAGGGGCTAGAGGGCTGGGGGGAGGGGTGTGGTAGTGGGGTGGTGGCAGCTGATAAACTTGTAAGTCATCTCTCTGCAGCAGGGCTGTAGAAGCTGGGTGGGACCACTCTCCTGCCCCCACACTAAAGCCCTACCCATGCCTATCACCCTGCCTGATTCACTATCGGTGCCAGGTGATGTGATCCACTGCCCTCCACTGACCATGTTGTTATTCAAGACACCTGAGATTTCTTAGATGCCAGTTTATATAGACAATTCCAAACTTAATATTAATTTCTGTCTGGCTCTTATTTTAATCTGTAGAAAGATTCCTTATTTAATAAATGGTGCTGGGAGAACTGGCTAGCCATATGCAGAAAATTGAAAATGGACCCCTTTCTTACACCTTATACAAAAATTAACTCATCGTGGATTGAACACTTAATTTAAGACCCAAATCTATAAAAACCCTAGGAGAAAATCTAGGCAATACCATTCAGGACATAGTTATGGGCAAAGATTTCGTGACGAAGACACCAAAAGCAATTGCAACAAAAGCAAAAACTTACAAATCAGATCTAATTAAACTAAAGAGCTTCTGCACAGCAAAAGAAACTATCATCAGGAAAAAAAAACAACCTAAAATGATAGAAAATGTTTGTAATCTATCCATCTGACATCCAGATTCTACAAGGAACATAAACACATTTACGAGATAAAACAAACTACCCATTAAAAAGTGGGCAAAGGACATGACCAGACACTTCTCAAAAGAGGACATTTATATGGCCAACAAACGTATGAAAAAAAAAACACAGCTCAACATTGCTGATTATTAGAGAAATGCAAATGAAAACCACAATGAGATACCATTTCATGTCAATTAGAACTGCAATTATTAAAAAGTCAAGAAACAACAGATGCTGGTGAGGCTGTGGAGAAATAGGAACACTTTCACACTGATGGTGGGAATGCAAATTAGTTCAACCATTGTTGAAGACAGAATGGCGATTCCTCAAAGATCTAGAACCAGAAATACTATTTGACCCAACAGTCCCATTACTGCGTATGTACCCAAAGGAATACAAATCATTCTATTGTAAAGATACATTGACATATATGTTCACTGCAGCACTATTCACATTAGTGAAAATGTGGAATCAACCCAAATGGCCATCAATGATAGACTGGATAAAGAAAATATGGTACATATACACTATGGAATACTATGCAACCATAAAAGGGAACAAGATCATGTCCTTTGCAGGGACATGGATGGAGCTGGAAGCCATTATCCTCAGCAAACTAACAGAGATACAGGAAACCAAACACGTTTTCACTTATAAGTGGGAGCTGAACATGAGAACACATGGACACAGGAAGGGGAACAACACACACTGGTGCCTGTCAGGGGTGCAGTGGGAAGGAGAGCATCAGGATAAATAGCTAATACATGCAAGGCTTAATACCTAGGTGATGGGTTAGTAGATGCAGCAAACCACCATGGCACATGTTTAACTATGTAACAAACCTACATGTCCTGCACATGTATCCCAGCACTTAAAGTTAGATTAAAAAGTTTTAAATAATATAATAAAGCTACTACATATCAGAACCTGTTACTTAACTAAGTCAGAGAAAATAAAACTTTATGCCACTAAATATTTACATGAAAAATAAAAATGAATGAAAACAAATGAATTAAGCATCTATTACAAGAAAATATGAAAAATATACTTAACGAAAATAGAATAAAGATACAAGTAAATAAGTAGAAAAAATATAGACTAAATAATAGACTAAAAGTTCTTTGACTGAACACGAAATATACTAGATATACCTACATAATGTGCTTAATATTTTAAAACTTATTAATGGAGTATATTATATACACATAAAATTAACATATAAATGTACCACTTAGTGAATTATTTGGCTTTTTTTGGTTCTTATCAAGGTGGATAATTTTTATTTTTTATTAATTTTTTTAATTGACAAAAATTCACATATTTATCATATACAATGTGTTTTCAAATATGTTCACATTGTAGAATGGCTAAATCAAGATAATTAACTTATGTATTACATCACTACTTGCAATTTTGTGGTGAAAACACTTAAAATCTTAATTTTCAAGAATAAAATACATTGTTACTAAGTATAGTCACCTTGTTGTATAATAAATATTTTGAATTTATTGCTCATGACAGCAATTTTCTATTCTTTGACCAATATCTTCCAACCCCAAACCCTACCCCATCTGGTAACCACCATTCTACTTTCTACATCTATGAATTTAAATAATTTTATTAATCCATAGTACTTGTGCATATTTGTGGTATACATATGATATTTTGGTACATGCACACAACATCTAATGATTAAATCTAGGTCATTGAGATGTTCATCACCCCATATATTTATAATTTCTTTATGTTGGAAATATTCCAAATCTTTCTTCTAGATATTTTGAAACACACAATAGAATAATATTGTACATTCAATAGTGTGCTATCAGACACTAAAATTTATTCTTTCTATTTAACTACATATTTGTACCCATTAACCAACCTGTTTTCATCCCTCCCTCCACGCTACATTTCCCCAGCCTTTGGAAACCATCATTCTACTCTATGAGATCCACTTTTTACGCTCCCACATATGAGTGAGAACATGCAATATTTGTCTTTCTGTGCCTGGCTTATTTCATATAACATAAAATCTCCCAGTTCCATCCATGTTACTGCAAATGACAGGATTTCATTCTTTTCATGGTTGAATAATATTCCACTGTGTGTGTGTGTGTGTGTGTGTGTATCTATCTATCTGTCTATCTATCTATCTATCTATCGATCTATATCACATTTCCTTTATCCATTCATGCACTGATAGATACTTATACTTAGGTTGACTCTACACCCTGGCTATTGTGAATAATGTTGTAATGAACATATGAGTGCCAATATCTTTTTGACATCTTGATTTCATTTTTTTTGGATACATACCTGGTAGTGAGATTGCTGGATTTTATGGTAGTTTTATTTTTAATTTTTTGAGGAAACTCCATAGTGTTTTCCGGAATGGCTGTACTAATTTACATTCCCACCAATAGTGTGCAAGTGTTCCCTTTATATGCATCCTCTCCAGTAATTATTTCTTGATTTTTTTATAATAGCCATTCTAACAGATGTGAGGTGATATCTCATTGTGGTGTTAATTTGTATTTCTCTGATAATTAGTGATTTTGAGCATTTTTATGATATAACTGTTGGCCATTTGTATGTCTTCTTTTGAGAAATGTCTATTCAGGTCCCTTGCCCATATTTTAATTGGATTATTTGTTTTTTCTATAAAGTTGTTTGAGTTTCCTGCATACTTTGGGAATTAACCCTTTATCAGATGTATGGTTTGCAAATATTTTCTCCCGCTCTGTAGATGGTCACTTCACTCTGTTAATTGTTCCCTTGGCTGTACAGAAGCTTTTTAGTTTGATGTAGTCTGGTTTTTCTTTTCTTTTCTTTTTTTGTCTATGCTTTTGCGTCTATATTCCAAAAATTATTGTCCAGACCAATGTAATGCAGTTTTACCCATACGTTTTCTTCTAGTAGTTTTAAACTTTCAGGTCTTACATTTAGCTCTTTAATCCATTTTGAGGTTTTTTTTTTTTGATATGTGAGATAAGGGTTCAGTTTAATTCTTCTGCATGTAGATATACAAATATATAGTTGTTCTAACATCCTTTATTAAAGAACCTATCCTTTCTTCATTGTGTATTCTTGGCACCTTTGTTGAAAATTAATTGACCATAGATGCATGGATTTATTTTTAGGCCCTATATTCTGTTCCATTTGCCTATGAGTCTGTTTTTATGCTAGTACCATGCTGTTTTGTTTACTACAGCATTGTGGTATATTTTGAAGTCATGTAGGGTGATCACTTCAGATTTATTCCTTTTGTTCAAGATTGCTTTGGATCTTTGGGGTGTTTTGTGTGTTTTTGTAAGTTTTAAGATTGTTTTTTCTATTTCTGTGAAAAAATTGCCATTGAAACTTCAATAGGAATTGCTTTTTATCCTTAGATCACTTTGGGTAGTATGGACATTTTGCCAATGTTACTTCTTTCAATCCATGAAAAGGGAATATCTTTTCACTTATTTATGTCTTCTTCTATTTCTTTTATTCACATTTTATAGATTTCAGTGTACAGTTTTTTTCACATCCTTGGCAAAGTTTATTCTTTTTTCTTTTTTACAATTTTAGGCAGTGATCGAGCTGACATTAATTTATTCTTAAATATTCTTTTTTGTAGCTATTGTAAATGGGATTGTTTCCTTGATTTATGTTTTGGATAATTTGTAGTAAGTGTATAGAAATGCTATTGATTTTTTAACATTAATTGTGTATCCTAAAACCTCACTGAATTTGTCTGTC
>CAUYLG010069368.1:0-10504 GCA_963573385.1 Cacajao melanocephalus | reverse complement strand
CCAGCAACTAAGGCTGCCTGCAGTTGCTTTGCCGACACTGGGAGAAGGACACATATCTGAACACTGATACCCAACCCCCAACTGTAATCCTAAATGGGCTCCGGCGGTGAGCCTTGAAACCATCCTGAGTCATCAAGTGCCTGACCTGCAAGGATTGGCACCACGAATAGTATTCAGGGAGGGGGGTGGGGAGGTGATAAGCTTGGCAAATCCCCCGTGATAGAACCAACATTTACCAAACGCAGTTTGCTCTGAGCCTTACCCAGCACTAGGTGCTAAGAGGCAGCAAAGCATGGTGAGAGATGGCTTCTGAAATCTGGTCAGAATTTGGGGATTTGGGTTCCTCTGCCAGCCTAAGGCAGAGCTGTCCTCAGCTGCTGGGAGAACCTAGAACAGGGGGACACCTCTCTGGGTGGACTCCACAGCAGCATGGCCACGTCCTGGCTTGGGCCCCTAGCCTGTTCTAGCCAGCCCGAACACAGGGAGTTTAGGTCGTGCTGGAGGAGCTGGCTGTGTGCAGGCAGCAGAGTGAGCTGCCTGCTAATGGGGCTGGGCCACCCCGTGCTGCTCCCTGGAGGCTGGACAAGGCTGGGATTGTTCCCTGACGCCCCTTTGTCTCCCCACTCCCCGCCCAGGCCTGGCCCGCCTGCCCGGCCACTCTCCTTCATCAGCCTGGCTGGCAGCAGCCTTGGACTCCGCCCGTGGAGCCCTGGGCCTGCTGACCCATCAGCTTAGGAGCACCCACCAAGCTCTGGGTAAGGAAGCTCACCTGGGGCTCTGATACCACCTCTCCTGGGGAAATAGAGGTAAAGCACCTTGCTCCAGCTGTCCCTCCCCCATTTCCATAGCAACTGCACACACCCCTCTCCTGAGATCTCCAAACCCTACTGCTAAGGGAAGGCACTGTGAGGGAAGCTAGACCCCAGCGAATTTCTCACTCCTCCCCAAGATGGGCAGCACTCTGGGTAGGGGAGACATCCCCCATCCCACTTGTGGGAGCAGACAAGGGATACCCTGGGAGGCCCTCATCCGTCTTTGTTCTGCTGGGGTGCAGGGAGTAGGGCCAAGTTTGCCTTGTGCCCAGTAGGGTCCCCAGCACCCATCTCAGGGGCAGAGGCTGGGGGAGTGACTGCTGGTGCAAGCCCCAGAGTGCATGCGACACAAACACGATGCGCAAAGCTGGTGGCAGGAAGAGGAGGGGCTAGGCTATAGAGTTGCTGCAAAGTTTTGGCCTGGGGAAGTGCGGGGGGAGTGTCCTATTCCTCCTCCTGGGGCAGCTCTGCCTGCCCAGCTGGCCCAGCCCCTCCACTTGTGCCAAGGAATGTGCCAGGAGAGGCGGGTGGGGCAGCAGAGCCACGGCCGCCTGGAGGCAGCGCACAGGTCTGGGGCTCAGGGATACGGGGCTCAGAAGGGGCAGGGACCCTAAAACACTGCCGAGGCCCAAGTGTAGTCCTCAGAGAAAAGCCAAGCATCTCCTAACTCCTTGTCCCACCTGACGGCATCTGGCTTCTCCAGGGATTCTGAGTGCCAAGCTTAGAATCTGTGCTCAGCCTGGCACTGTGGGCTGAAGTGCATTCTGGTGGGGCGGGGTGTAGTACTCGGGCTGTCTCTGTGCTGGCCTCAAGTCAGGATTCTCCCCGAGATAAAAACTGGATCACTGAGGCAGCCTCCTAGCTGGGAGGACCCACCACTCCATGCTGGGCTGAGGCTGCCTAGCCCCTCAGTGGGGGGGCTGAATACCCCAAGGAGGACACGGGCAGGGGATGGAGTTAAGAGGTGTAAGAGGTGTGACGGCTGGGGAAGTTGGACCAGCCTCCCCGGGCTTGAAGGAAGCATTTCCAGGAGGGGAGGGTGCCGGGTGCCTCCCACACACACAGCCCATCCTGGGGCTGAACCCAGGTGAAAGGGCCTGTGGATGGGGGCAGATATCTGATCCCCTACCCCCCACTCTCTCTAGGTCAACGTGGAGGTGCCAGGCCACCATGCTCAGTCTCAAGCTGCCCCAACTTCTTCGAGTCCACCAGGTCCCCAGGGTGAGGGGCTCCACCCACTGACCCACCAACCCCCGCTCCTAGAGGACTGACTAGGGGCAGAGATTCTTCTCTTTTAGCTACTGGGGCAGCCCCTCCTGCAGGCGAACTCTTACCCTCCCATTCCAGTGTGAGACTCTTCCTCTGTTCTCTGAGGAACAAGCTGTGGCCCTCCATCCTGAGTCCCCTTCCCCAGAGCGCCCTGTCGGTGTGCTGTACCCCGCCCCGCCCCGCCCCACCCCGCCCCAATCGGGATCTTCGGTTTCCCATCTGATTTGTGGGCACTGGAACCTGTGGTAAGATCGGATGAGATTTAGTTTGGCTTGGGGGCCAGGTTGTTCTCCAGCCCATCCTCTTTGACCCTGCTTCCAGAGATCTCAAATGGAGGGAGAGGGTCCAGGCACGGTGACTCCTCTCCTTTCCCACCACTGCCCCAGGTGTTCTGGGAAGATGGCATCATGTCTGGCTACCGCAGCCCCACCAGCTCGGCTTTGGACTGTGTCCTCAGCTCCTTCCAGATGACCAACGAGACGGTCAACATCTGGACTCACTTCCTGCCCACTTGGTGAGGGGAGGCTCTGCCCCAGTCCGCGACCTTCAGCTCAAAGGGGGTACCCAGGCGGGCAGGGACTGTCCAGGCCCACGGGCTGCAGCGGCAGTCGCGGGGGTCCGCGGCGGCCTGAGCACGCGCCCGCCGCAGGTACTTCCTGTGGCGGCTCCTCGCGCTGGCGGGCGGCCCCGGCTTCCGCGCGGAGCCGTACCACTGGCCGCTGCTGGTCTTCCTGCTGCCCGCCTGCCTCTACCCCTTCGCGTCGTGCTGCGCGCACACCTTCAGCTCCATGTCGCCCCGCGCGCGCCACATCTGCTACTTCCTGGACTACGGCGCGCTCAGCCTCTACAGCCTGGGTAAGCCGGGCAGACGCGGGAGCGCGGGACGGGGCGGGGCGAGAGTTGGGACGCGGGAGGGAGGGGCGCGCCCCTCGGGCCTCAGCTGCGCGCCCCCACCTCACCGCAGGCTGCGCCTTCCCCTACGCCGCCTACTCCATGCCGGCCTCCTGGTTGCACGGCCGCCTGCACCAGTTCTTTGTGCCCTTCGCCGCACTCAACTCCTTCCTGTGCACCGGCCTCTCCTGCTACTCCCGGTGGGTTCCCAGGCCCCTCCAGTGGGGACGGGGAAGGCGGCGGCACAGGAGAGGTTCACTGCTCTTGAACAGCATGGGTGACATCAGGACCATGTACTGAGGACTTCCGGTCAGACCCTATATGCTCATACCCATGCTGTCTCCTTTAAATCTCAAGCCCCCATAAAAGGCAGGTGTCCTTATCCCCACAGACACACGTGGTCCTTTACACGGCAAGTCATGTGCCCTCAGGGTTTTCTTAGCTGCAGGCTACACTGATATTCCAACTTGGCCCAAGGACCCCTTGCCTTTCTCTGACCCCTACCCTGAGCACAGCGATGGTGACCAGCCTTTTCCTCCCGCCTCCCAGTTTCCTGGAGCTGGAAAGCCCTGGGCTCAGTAAGGTCCTCCGCACAGCAGCCTTCGCCTATCCCTTCCTGTTCGACAACCTACCACTCTTCTATCGGGTAAGGTGGCCTGGGGCTCCTGCCCAGACTCCTGCTTTCCTGCCCTGACCCTCAGCCCAGCCACCTCTCTTCAGGCCCAGCACCCCACCCAGTTGTGCCCACCCACTCTGCATCCTCACCAGACCCTGACACACCCCATATTTCTGCTCCCGAGCCCTCCCCACCAGCCGTGCTTTTCCTCTGCCAGCTCTGGCTGTGCTGGGGCAGGGGCCACAGCTGTGGGCAGGAGGCCCTGAGCACCAGCCACAGCTACCACCTCTTCTGTGCACTGCTCACTGGCTTCCTCTTCGCCTCCCACCTGCCCGAAAGGCTGGCACCAGGACGCTTTGACTACATCGGTGAGAGCAATGCCTGGCCCAGCCCGGGGAACGGCAGGGGCTCATGGCTTCCCAGAGCACAGAATGAACTGGGTAAATGGGTATGACAGTCCCAGCATGGAGGCAAATTACAGGAGGGACTTCCCTGTCTTCCTATAACAAGTGAGCATCACTGGAAGAGTCCTCAGGGTCCTCCACCTGCCACTTCTCAGGTAGCAAAACTAGGAGCCTGTGTGCTGGGGGCCACACAAACAACCGCCCATTCACTCCTGTCAGTCACTCTGGGAATTTATAGGGGAGTAGCAGGCCCAGTTGACAGGGTGGCTTGCCCTGGGAAAGGTGTGGCTCTGACCTGCCCATCGTCTCCACAGGCCACAGCCACCAGCTATTCCACATCTGTGCAGTGCTAGGTACCCACTTCCAGCTGGAGGCAGTGTTGGCTGATATGGGATCTCGCAGAGCCTGGCTGGCCACACCGGAAGCCGCTCTAGGCCTGGCGGGCACAGTGGCCACACTGGTCTTGGTGGTAGCCGGGAACGTACTCATCATTGCTGCGTTCACAGCCTCCCTGCTTCGGGCCCCTAGTACATGCCCTCTGCTGCAGGGTGGCCCACTGGAGGGGGGTACCCAGGCCAAACAACAGTGAGGCCCTGGAGGGGGCAGAGGCCAGGCCCCAGTGCTGGGGAGGAGCCCAGACCCAGGCCTCATCAGGTAGGGATGCATCTCAGCCTGGAACGAACAGTGGCTGAGGAGAGAGGGCAGAGGACAGAGGGCAGAGGACAGGAGGAGTGTCTGGGGGGACTGGCAGTGTGTGTGAGGGACCATGAGGGGCTCCTGATGGGACTGAGGGAAGTGCTGAGGGTCTGAGAGGGGAGGCAGGTGTGTCCAGGCTGAAGGTGCCCCCCTACTCTGTCAGAGGTTGGGGCGGGGAGTGTTGGGGCCCTTTCGTCTGGCTCCATTTCTGGTGCTCCTGGAAGTCTCTGCTCAGCACAGGGAAGAACTAACACGACTAACCTCGGGCTACCCGTAACGCTTCCTGCTAACCAGGCCGGGAGGGCACACACTTGGCCCCCATCCCCGCAAGCCAGGCAATGCCAGTTTGCCAGCAGCTATTTGCCTATGGAGATGAGTCTGTCCTGGACACAACTGTGTATTCCAGGTGACCAGGCTTTTAGGGGTGGGCCTATCTGGGTGAAGTGTGGGGAGGAGGGTGCTAGGCTAGAGGGGGATCTCTAGTTAGACTTCCTAGACATCCTAGGAAGCCACCTTCAATGACTTCTGGAAGAAGGCAGGTACAAATTAAAAAAAAAAAAACTTTGGAAAGCACTTTCTAGAACTGAAGAAGGTAAAACCTCCTCACCCCCGTCCTCCTGACACCTCCCTCTCACGCTCCATAAACTGGACAGATTCACAGGCCCTCGGATTCCTCTTCTGGAGTTTATTTGGGAGCAGCTGGGATGATGGTGACCCCACATCCGCAGGGCTGGGTGGTCAGGGCAAGGGGGAGGGGAGGAAGGGGGCCTGGAGAGGAGCAGAGCTGCTGATCGCCGGCTGGGCCAGCAGGGCGACACCCTAGACTGGGCCGTAGAAGCGCCGATAGGCCTCCTGGAAGCCGATGTGGTCGGCCAGCTCATCACAGTCCGGGTTCAGCTCACACACTTCCCTCCTGGGCTCCAGGGGATCCGGGTAAGGGGCTGGCACTCTGAGACACCCGACACGGTGGCATCAGCCCCCGTGCAAAATGCCCATCCCTCCTCTCACTATACATGGGGCTCCAGGGTCCCTGCCAGGGCAGGCTGCCTGTACCCCCACCACAGCCCAGAAAGGCCACCCCCTGCTGCAGCTCCCCCATGGCCCATCACCGCCTTTTCTCTCACCCCAGCCATTGATACAGGTAGCGTCTGGGTCTCTTCACCACCTCGCTGCCCTCCTGCTTGGACACAAAGGCTGTGGAGCAGAGGGGCAAGATCAGGTGGCTCTGGGTTTGGGAAGACCAGGTAGGGAGCAGGGTGGCCTTCCTGACAGCCTGGCAGGAGTAGGGGAATGAGACTGAGGGACTAGGGTGAGAGGGGAGGGTCTAGGAGCCCCCGCCGGGCCCATCCTCATACCTGCGCCTTTGCTGGACTCTGCACCGCTGGGCTTCGCACCTGCAAAGGAAGACAGCACGGTTCCTTTGAACCCCGCTCACCCCAGGGCCCTCATCCTCCTTCCCCTGTGTCTCGGGCAGCGTGTTCATCCCTCCTTGCCCTCTGCAAGGGCAGAGCTAGGACAAATGGCTTGAGCCTGCAACAGGGACTGCCAGCGAAGGGGTGAGAAGAGGTGGGCCACGGTATACCCCTCTCAGCCCCCACTGCAGTGCGGCCTGAGGGGAGGTGCGTACACTCACCTGCCTGGACAGCGATGCAAAGTGCGGCCAGGGCCAGCAGGGGGAGGAGTGTGAGGGCTCTCATGTCGACTCTGCAGCGGCTGCTCAGGGCTCGGCTGGCCTGCCCCCGGCACCCTCCAGCACTGTTTATACCCTCTGGGCCATGCCCCGGAGATGAGGAGGGGCATGCCTGACCACGGTGCGGGTGGGTCTAGGGGGAATCTGCCAGGGCTATTTGGGGGTCATCCGCCCCAGCTCCATAGGCCAAACCCCAACGGATGTTGTGGTTGGGAGCTGCGGCTGCTGGGCCAGGAGCCCCTGGGAGTGACGGAGGGTGAGCCACAATCAGACACTCCCCGGCTCGCAACACTGCCTCTGGCCCCTTCCCCAGGGGGCAGCCCCAGACCCCCCAGCCCCAACTCACTCTTCCTCGGAGACCCCCAGCCTCAAATTGAGCACTGGCTGAGCTCTAGGGAGAGTCTAGAGAGGAAGTGGGGCTCAGAGACCTAAAATAGGTTCAAGCAGAGCGGGGCTCCAGCTGTCTGACAGCCTATGATTTCTACCATTGGTCCCGTGGGCAGGAGCCAAACCCAGGGAGGGAATGCCTCGCAGTGCCCTCGTTCACCCCATGAGATGCCAAAGGCAGCCTGCTGTGAGCGCAGCTCGACGGCTCCAGACAGGAGAAAGGGTCAGGCAGCACAGGGACAAGAGCCAAAGCCAATGGAGGTGGGGCCGGGCGGGAGACGAGGTCAGCTGGTCCATCTCTGGGACAGACCAGGTGGCTGTGACTGTCAGTACACAGGCACAGGGCAGGGGGGCAGGCCCGTGAGGAGCACAGAGATGGAACGTGCCTCCACCATCCTGACCCCCCGCCCCCCGATTCTCCTCCTGCCCCTGCAGCCTCCAGTGTTAACCACCCTGGGGAGGGACCTGCCCTCCCGCAGCACTCCTGTAAGTGACAGGAAAGCATGTCCTCTACGGGACAGAACATCCCAACCTGAAAACCCCTCCACTGCCTCAGGTCAGCCCAGAGAGGGAAGAGTGACCTGGCCCCTTCCCCTATCTAACCTGTGTCCTCACTCACCTGCCCACCAACCAGGGCGTGAGACCGCAGCCCAACCCGACACACAGAGCACCTGCCGGGGCAGGGCCTGACAGGAGCAGGGTGTCTGGATGCTTGAATGCCACAGCTCCATGGTGACAAGGCGAGCAGGGGGAGATGGAGCCGAGGACCGTTTATAGGAGGAAGTTGGGAAGTGGCGGCCACCTGATGCTCCTGTGTCCCCAGTGTGCCTCTGGCAGACCTCACCAAGACCCTCACTAGGGAAAAGTTCTGCCCCAGCCACGCCCGAGCCCTTTCCCCCTCTGGTTGGTCCAGGAAGCGCCCTGCCTTTGGCTGCCCTGGCTGAAGAAGAGTGGAGGAAGCCAGAGAAACAAAGCGCCCAGCGATTTTTTTTTTTTGAGACGGAGTCTCACTCTGCCACCCAGGCTAGAGTGCAGTGGCGTGATCTCGGCTCACTGCAACCTCCACCTCCCGAGTTCAAGCAATTCTCCTGCCTCAGCCTCCCAAGTAGCTGGGACTACAGGTGCGTGCCACCATGCCCAGCTGATTTTTGTATTTTTAGTAGAGACAGAGCTTCACCCACGTTGGTGAGGCTGGTCTTGAACTCCTGACCTCAGGTGATTCACCCGCCTCGGCCTCCCAAAGTGCTGGGATTTCAGGCATGAGCCACCGCACCCGGCCATAGTGACTCTTGGAGGATGCCAAGAGTGACACCTCTTTGGCAGCTCATCCTGGCCACAGGGAACACGGGGGTCCTGGTTTTTGTACAAGGGGCTCTGCTGCTCTCTGCACATGATGGTCTGGTAAGCTCTTTGCCAACCCACCCCAGCCTGGAGGCTCCCAGAGGACCACAACTGAAGCCTTGGCTGGAGCCAGCATTTGGGAGCCACGAGCAGAGGAGGCACCCTCACAGATTACAGTGCGGTGGAGGAAGTTTATTACGGATGTGGGGAGAACATGGTAACGGCCCTGGGCTGGCCGGCGAGGGGGCAATCAGTGGAGATTGAAAACAGATTCTCCAAGCCAGGCCCGGGAAAAGGGCTCAGAAGCCAGCAGGAGGGGGTGGAGAGGCAGAGCTGACCTGAACCAAGAGGAGAAAGAGCATGGTCAAGAATTATCCAGGTAGAGGAAACAGAGGAATCTGAAGGGGGTGTGTGTCTAACCCCAAGGGTGCCCCAAAGGCACAATGGCAGTGAGGCTTGCTCTGGCCTAGTCCTCCACCAAATGCCATCACTGCTGAGGGACTGGGCACCATTTCAGCTGTTCTCAGAGGCAGCACGCCCAGGCCAGGCATGCTGGACCACAGGCTCTTGACCTTGACTGCTCTCTGCTTCTGGGCCTGGCCGTCTCCTCACTCAGGCTCCCTCAGCACAGCAACCAGCTCCTTCTGTTCTCTGTGTAGAGCCTGAAATCAACGCGAAACAACAGACAAACTGGAATATGAGAAAACCCAAATCCTTGCCCTCCACTGCCCCTGACTCCAGGCCTGGGGTTTCCCCCAGGACAATATGGAGGGAGTCCATGGGTCAAGTCATGGGCCCCACAGGGCGGGTTAGGATGAAGGCACATTAGGAAGTCCCCACCATTCGGCAGGTATTTATGGCAAGCTGGGTTCTTTGACCACCTAGGCTGAGAATCCCCAGAGCAGAGCCCACCTGCAGCAAGGGTCCCCGAAGTGGCCTTTTGATCCTCTGACCTCAACAGAGCTTTCCAGCAGAGAAACTTACTTTCTTGAATTAAGTAAACTTTCAGTTCAGTTCCAGACATAGAAACTGTGAAAAAAACAGCTCTTTGAAGTGGCCACACAGGGCTCTGCACTCAACACTCAGTCCATAGGCCCAGGTCAGACAATGTGAGGGTCTGTGGCTGGAACTGGTGGGGCATGACTTTTTTTTTTTTTTTTTTTTGATATGGAGTCTCGCTCTGTTGCCCAGGCTGGGGTGCAGTAGAACTGTCTGGGCTCACTGCAACCTCTGCCTCCCAAGCTCAAGCAATTCTCCTGCCTCAGCCTCCCAATAGCTGGGATTACAAGCACCTGCCACCACGCCTGGCTGATTTTTGTATTTTTGGTAGAGACAGGGTTTCACCATGTTGGTCAGGCTGGTCTCGAACTCCCAAGCTCAGGTGATCCGCCCGCTTCAGCCACCCAAAGTGCTGGGACTACAGGCGTGAGCCACCGTGCCCGGTTGGCATGGCTTTTAAGAGCAGGGGGCTTTGTTCCTCTTATGATAGCATTGAATCTCAGAGCTGGTGAGGCCCTGGGATTATTATCTGGTCAGTTTGGAAGCCAAGACCCAGAGACAGGAGTGGCCCATGGCCTTGCGGTGACTGAGTGGCAATGGTGGAGCAGCGTCTTGCCTGAGGACCAGCAGGGGGCCCTGTGAGTGCTCCAGTTACACAACTCAGAGCCATGGGGCCTGCCCTGCAAGATGGCACCAGGCTGGAGGGGGGCCATGGTCACTACCACTTTCATGCCTGCTACCTAGTCTTCCCAGGCCAGTCTGTGATGTGGGGAGAGCGGAGGGAGTGGGGACAATGGGAGCAGAGCAGCTGCTGGCCTTCTACTTGCCACCACCTCCTGGGCTGGGGCCCTTCCTGAGCTGTGGCAGGGCCTTCAGGCTGCAGCTAACTGGTCTTGAGAGGAGAGGACCAGGGAGATCCAGGAGGCATAAATTCTGGGGACCTGTACCCCTCAGGAATATGAGGGGTTGCCCTAGGAAGGGGCTGTCAAGAGGCTGTAAGTAGATATAAGTTGGAGACTGACATGATGGATGGAGAGAGTTCGACAGAGATGCCGCCACTTGAGCCCTACTAAAAGCTTCTCTTGGAAATGCACTCTGAGCCAATAGGAAAATCTGCCTCATTGTGGTGCAGCCAAGCTGCCACCTGTGTCACCCAGCCTGATCTTCATCTTCTCCTTCTTCACCCAATGTGGCCGCAAGTGACGTCGGGCCACTTTCAAAAGTTAAGTTCACCCTCAAAGGACACACAATTGTTGCATGGAGAATATGTGTTAGATGTGTGAAGGTTCTACAAGTCATTCTAATATACACATTATCTAAATTTTGGGCAATGGCAGACAGTCAAAATAATCCTTAACACAAAGAACAAAGCTGGAGGCATCACACTACCTGACTTCAA